>JADLZL010003692.1:0-13788 GCA_015844335.1 Chrysopogon serrulatus | reverse complement strand
AACAGACTAAACAGCTATTTAGATATACAATGAACCAAACAGACGATTATACCGTCCTAGGTTGTGAACCAAATTTCTACCCATTCATGGCATGTAATAATCTTTTACTTTATAAAAGTTCTTCACTTAAATTTATTTTGAACCTTGCTTTTTATGAGTAGCATACTACGTAGGATATATATCCGGATCCCTTCCCATCTCACTACACCAACCAAATTTGGGTTTTTGGAATGTTGAATGTAATGTTTAGAGAATTGTCTAAAATATGAGAACTTATCTAAAATACCTGAAAGTGGTTTATTTAGTATTAAATGGTCAAACTTTAGATGCTTTGACTCCTAAAAAGTTAGTAACTTACAATTTGCGATGGAGGGAGCCTACTAAATAAATTCTCAAATTTTAGACAATTTTCCTAACATTTCATTCAATATTAGGGGAACGGGAAACCAAAATTGTCGTATGGGAAGGTAGAAACTTTATATTCACTTTTGGATCCAGATAAGTCCTTGCTTTGCTCGTTCGCTCTATCTTTAGGGCTCCTATATATCGTATCTTAGAGCAACTCCAATGGAGCCCCTAAACAGGCCTATATTCTAATTCTAGAAGCTTGAGCACAAAAAAACTACTTTAATGGGGCTTCTATTTGGACTCCTATTTTAGGAGACCTCCTAAATTTTAGTTTCAGACCCCCTAGAATTGGGAGGATCCTATCCCCTCCCCCAGTTTAGGGTCTTGGGTTGGAGTTGGAATTAATTTTGGGCCCCTACTTTTTACAGGTCAGCATGCAAATGAAAAAAATAGGAGCTCAATTTACATGTTGGGCTGGAGTTGCTCTTAGCTTCCCTTGTATAGGAAAGATAAGTGCATGTATAGTGGCGGCTATTGAGATTGACCCATGGATAACTTTCATTCAGTTACATAAGTTTCACATTTCCAAATGTCACGAATTGAAAATTGTCCATGTTTATTTGTTTTATAAGTCGGACTTATCGATTATTTAAATAATATTTTTCTCTCATAACGAACAGGTCGACTTGTCTTATCAGCCGGCTTATTTAACTAGCCGAAACTTTGTCTCCTGCTTCCTTCTTTAGCAAGACACGGAGAGGAGTGGCGTGGCCTCCTTGGCGATTCCGTGCAAGTCAGGTCAGGATCAAGAAATAAAATAAACGACGCGAGGAGGTTAATATGCTGCCGCATATTCTATTCTACTCTAGAAGAAAGGCCTTCGAAGTGGAACTGAGATAGATTTGGGCCTGGACTCTGAAACGCGGGCTTACAAACTGGGCCCATTGAGTTACGAGACATATCTCATTATGGGCCAACATATACCAGCCCGCACCTTGCCCTTCTTTCTTAACGACTCTTCACTTCGCTGAACGACGGTGCTTTCTTCTCTTTCCCCGCCCCAAGCGTACACGGTCGCCGCCGGCACGAGCCCTAGGCCGCAAGGGGAAGAGCTCGCCGCCCCGCGCTGCGTCTCCCGTGGCCTTGCCTCGCCCCTGCGCTCCGTCTCCCGCCCTTCTCCGGTGAGCTCTTAGCCGCTACAGGTCTCTCGTGTCGCCCCCTGACCTTGGCCGCTTTCATTTGGGAGCTTTTTCTCACTGTGACCGTGGGGTATGAGGATGCACAAGGCATGCCGATATCCACTCGCTTCCACTGTCTCGATTGTAGTTTGATGCGTGATTAGTAGCTCACTGTCTGATTTTGCGCCTTATTTGCCTGATTTTGGTTCACGGACTAGTTTACTGACCGTCAAGTCGGCTGAGGGTTTACTTAGTCGCTCTCCCTTTTATCCAGGAGACATGTCTGAGCATCTCTTCGAGGACATCTTCGTCGTCACTAGGCTCGACCCTGATGGCAAGAAGTTTGATAGAGGTAATTTCTTTCTTTCTGAACCAATAACAAAGGTAATAATTTCTGAGTGAGAGCAGTCAGGATTCCTCGTCTTTCTATTCCTGTGTACTGTGTTATAGGGTGGAGTATGCAGCTGTGGTAATATTGTAATGACAATTACAACTTTCCTTTACCACTGGCGTGTCTGTAACCTTTTAAACCAATGTACTGGGGTTCTTTTCCCTTCTTTTTTCCTTTACAATATAGTGATATGCAGCCCTCCTGAGAAAAGAATGACAACTACAACTGATGTTCTCTTAGTTCAGTTTGCCTTGCTCATATCAGTATTTCAGTATTGCTCATGGTTTAGTAAGATTTCACCATCTGGATGCTCACGCTTCTGACATTTGTGGTCCCATCTAAGCATTTAGGCAATGGAATTGTTGATTGCATTAAGAATGAGAGCCAGATCTTTTACTTCTGATACCTATAAGCTGTTTTCCTGATATTTCGTTGCATCATGTGCTTGTTATCTAATTGGATGTTGGAACGAGCATGAAACGCCTTCCCAGTTTTCACCCTGCAATCCATGCTCTCGTATGTTAAGAATCTTCTAATGCTATTTTTTCATGGGGTAACTGATTATAAACCGCTTTTCTAAACAAAGCGTCCATATTATTTGTATCCTGATGAAAATCTCTTTGCTTCTGCTATCAGAAATACTTGATTCCTGTAGGATGTACTATTAAAATCTAAAGGCACACTATGTATCGAAATAATATGCATGCAATTATTGAAATTTGTCTGAAGGTTTTTATCTTGGAATATTTCACTGTATAGTGTATCATTCATCTATCTGCTGCTGCTTTTTTTAGTTTATATAGCTACTATCAATATTCTGTAGTTAAACTAACTATGCTCAATTGCCAGCCTTGTTCTAGTATGACCTCATATTCTGTTCTTCTCTTGCATGTGCACAGTTTCTCGTGTTGAAGCTCGCAGCGAGCAGTTAGATATGTATATGCAGCTAGATGTTGCTACGGATGTTTATCCTATTAAGCCTAGTGAGAGATTTATCATGGTTTTAGCGCCCACTCTGAATTTGGATGGCACTCCAGACACTGGCTACTATACACAGGTGATTAACTTGGCCGATTTGTGAAATTTGAGTCATTCAATTTGAATTTTAATAATATTGATTGATGCAATGCATCATGCAGGTAATACTCTGTCTTGGGTTCATATGATATCCTCAATTTGCTTTGGGTCTATATGATACCACCAACGTTCATTATTGCAGGATTTCATTTTATCTGATGAGGTGTGTAGATAAGACCTAATTAACATAAACTATCTAATTTTTCAGGCTGGTAGAAAAACTCTGGCAGACAATTATGATTATGTCATGCAAGGGAAGCTTTACAAAATCTCAGAAGACACCTCCAGCCAAAATGCTAAAGTGTATGGTTTTCTGCTTTTCCTTGAACTGAAAACTAGTGAACAGTGTAGCAATTTGCACCTTTTGATGCACTAGAATTTATTCTACTAGCATGGGAGTATTTGATGCACCTATTGGTAAGCTCTTCCAGTATATATCTGCTCGCGAATCGAATCTACTATTGATTTCTGAACTAAGGATTGAAGGATTTCCTCATTGCTTGACCTTATCAAAGTGAACACATCCACTATAAGCTTATTATAATGCTATTCATGGTACTAAAGAAATTGAAGCCATTTATCCTGATGAAGCACATATGACAATCTCACTTGTGAGAGAATTGAACATCAAAAGAGCTTGATTCAAATATCCCATTAATAATGATTTTATCTACATGCTCTTTTCATCTGATAATAGCATCAAGTGCATATTACTCAAAAAAAAAAAATAGCATCAAGTGCATATAGATATAGAGAACTCCTTCAAGGTCACTTCAATGCCTTATCTTGGTAAGAAAGGAATAAAATGGCTTCAGTTGATTTGTTTAAAGTTTAAATCTGAAATGGCCTCATTTGATTTGTTTAAGGTTTAAACCTTTGTATTATTGTAGAACTGAATCTTCTTTTGTATATATGCAGTTGTTCTTTTTAAAGTAGGTGTTATCTTTCTCATGCAGTTCCTTTTTTTCCCCTTTCAGGGAGATTTATGCATCATTCGGTGGTCTCCTGATGCTGCTCAGGGGTGACCCTTCCACTGCTGCTAGCTTTGAGCTGGATCAGAGGCTCTTTCTACTCATGCGCAAGGTGTAAAACAACCGCTGAATGTGATAACTCTGAAATATCCTAGTGCTGATCGTTCACTTAATCGCGCTGAGGTTATGGGTGTTTGCCCTTGCTCATACATGTTTATATATTTAATTTCCATCCATGGTGCCTGACATTGACTCCTTGCTTCTCCGTGGGTGAAGCTTATTGTTGTATACTGTTAAGAGTACTGTTTCTTTTATCGTCAATTCATGGTATTGAGTCCCCTGTTTCATGCAAAAATTGATTGATTGCTGTGCATTAAGGGGGCGTTTGGATCGCGACTAGCTGCCTGCCCTAAATGAGATCCATGATTTTTCATAATATATGCGACCTTAGGCCTAATTGCCGATTGGTAAGATCTATTTGTAGGCTTATGCTCTGAACTTGTACAGAATCATCAGGTTACGATGTGAATCCGCGAGTAGGAATGTACATAGTGGCCAGTGGGATCATCAGTATATCAGAGAGCCATCCAGTTTTGTTTTGCAAGTTTTATGCTCTCTGAGCTTTTGTGCATTGTGGATAGTTTAGGACCGTGGCATTGGCGTCACATGCCTGCCCACTGCCGCCATGCATGATTTGCGTGAGGTTGGATCCTCTTCTCCGTTTTGTCGCTCCTACCCATGAATATGATAGGCGTAGCTGGTGGATCTGTCTCGGAATTGTTTACTGTTCCCATCTTGAAATGAAATAGATAATCTTCAAGTGGCCGAGCTGGTGGGTCTGTCTCGGTATTTTACTGCTCCCATCTTGAAATGAATACGTAGGATGCAGAGCCGGACTTCGAACTTGGTTCGGTGCCATATTATAGATATAGGGACTCGAACTTGCAAAATGCACATTCAGAATTCTAAACTTATTAATCATTGTAGAGTTCAAAATGACAAGTTAATCTGTCTGTGCGACACAGACACAGACAGATTATTAACTTGGCACTGCTTGCTAGTCACTTCACTCGCAGTCCTACGCTACGTCTCAGCTCAGCCATGGCATTGCCGCTGCACCTCCTCCTCGTGCTCGCCGCCATCGTGGCCGCGACGCCACCGCCGGGCGCAGCAGCATCATCCGCTTCCACAGCCGAGCACATCCTGGGCGTCAACTACGGCACGCTGGGCGACAACCTCCCGCCCCCGCAGCGCGGGATGGAGCTCGCCCGCTCGGCGGGGGCGTCGGCCGTCCGCTTCTACGACGCGAACGCCACCATGCTCGCCGCGGCCGCCGCCTCGGGGCTCGAATTTGTGCCGAGCGTCCCCAACGAGCTCATCGCGTCGCTCGCGGCCTCCCAGCGCGCCGCCGACGCCTGGGTGGCCGCCACGCTGCTCCCGTTCCGCGGCAACCCGCGCCTCCGGTACCTGTTCGTCGGCAACGAGGTCCTCTCCGACCCCACCGCCAAGTCCCGCTGGGCCCGGCTCGTCCCGGCCATGGTCAACGTCCACCGCGCGCTCCGCCGCCACGGCCTGGGCCGCGTCAAGGTCAGCACCACGTTCAGCATGCACGAGCTGGTGGGCCAGAACGTGTTCCCGCCGTCCGCCGGCGCGTTCAGGCCGGACATCGCCGGCGCCGTGGTCCGCCCGCTGCTCGCCTTCCTGGACCGCACCGAGTCGCCCCCCTCTTCGTCGACGCGTACACCTACTTCACCTGGTCGGCGAACCACACGGTGGTGCCGCTGCCGTACGCGCTGCTGGAGCCGCCGGCGGCGGCGTCCAGGGGGTACGTGTACCACGACCCCGGACGGGGCTGTCGTACACCAACCTGCTGGACCAGATGCTCGACGCGGTGGTCGCCGCCATGTGCCGCGCGGACCACGGCGGCGTCGGGCTGGCGCTGGCCGAGACCGGGTGGCCCACGGCGGGGGACCTGGACCAGTTCGGCGCCAACGTGCGGAACGCGGCCACGTACAACCGGAACCTGGCGCGGCACCTGGCGTCCGGCGCCGGCACGCCGCGGCGGCCCGGGGCGCGCGTGGCGCCGGCGATGGTGTTCGCGCTGTTCAACGAGGACCTCAAGTGGGGGCCCGGCACGGAGCGGCACTGGGGCCTGTTCTACCCCAACGGCAGCGCGGTGTACGAGGTGGACCTCACGGGGCGCCGCTCGCTGGCGTCGTACCCGCCGCTGCCGCCGGCGTCCAACGACCGGCCGTACCCGGGTCCCCTGTGGTGCGTGGTGGCGACGGACAAGGGGCCGGTGAACGAGACCGCGGTGAGGGAGCAGGTGGCGACGGCGTGCGCCGACGTGCCGGGGCTGTGCGACCCCGTGCGGCCGGGCGGCGCGTGCTTCCTGCCGGACACGGTGACCGCGCACGCCAGCTACGTGTTCAGCGCGCACTGGAACAAGTTCAGCGAGGACTACGGCGGATGCTACTTCGGCGGCTTCGCCGTGGAGACCACCGTCGATCCCAGTCAGTACTAGCTTCCATTTTCCTCTACCATTTACTATTATCCATTGGTCTTCGTGTCAGTGGGGGATATATAAATATACAAAAGCTCTTTGTTTGTTTCAGTCGAAATTTTAAATTTTCATTCACGTGGTTTTGAATGTTTTTCTTTTCTTTTCCACAGGTCATGGATCATGCAAGTTTCCAAGCATTCTACTGAAGTGAAGGGGCTTGACATCTCATCCATCAACTCGCGAAAATCCATACTAAGAAGAAATCATCATGCAACATCCCTGGTCGAGAACTGATTGTCCTTACCTTCACAATTCAACATTGTTGTCTCGCGTTTCATTCTAGTTTTGTCTGGATTTGGCTTACCGCAGATCACGTGTTCATGTTCGTTTTTCTTTTCTTTTACATAGTTCTTGTACTCGTGTTTGGCAGTTGGATCGATCCTGACTCCTGAACAATAGGTTCTCGCTCTGTCCATTGAGCATCAATCAATAAGAAAAATTAGAGTCTGTCTACCCAACAAACGGGTGTTTTGTAGGCAACGGACACTCGATTGTTGGATTGTCAAAAAACAATCGATTTCTACAGGGTACCAAAATCAAGTGCTACAGCAAGCAAAAACATACGAATTTGACATCTCTCAGATCACAATCCAACGGACAAAGAAAAAAGACATAAATAAATAACAAAAGTGACATATCTCACACACACTATACATAGAAACCCAACAAATAACTAAATATGAGATCTGGAGTCATAAAAAGTTTACATCTACCTTACGAACAAACTTACACCTTAAAAGTAAAAATTTTGCACCAAACCCTACAAATTTACATCTAGGAAACCAGCTTACTTGTCTAGATACAGAAACCGAGTGTCCAGACCCCTCTTGTAGCCTTGCAGCTCTGTCTTTCAAGCCAAATACCTCTGAAAGAGAAATGCATAAAGATGATTAAATCACAAGACAGAGAGTTAGCCATTACTCTATGAATAAAACTAATTTAGAGTTTCTATAATCGATCAGCAATTACAATGCGTAGTGTATTGAAATAAAGCATAGCTCCTAACTTTTTCATAGGTTCATTTGTGAGATATAGACAGATATCAAAAAGAAGGTATAACCAGCTATGACAAAAAAGACAAATAGGACAATAGACAAATTGACAAATTTTTTTTTCTAAGGAAGGACAGGAAACAATATAAGACAATAGACAAATTGACAATTTTTTTTTTCTAAAGAAGGACAGGAAACAATATAGGATAATAGATAAATTGACATTTTTTTTCAAGGAAAGACAGGAAACAATATAGGACAATAGACAAATTGACAATTTATTTTTCTAAGGAAAGACAAGAAACAAAAATTTATGCAACTCGACACAATAACAAATATATAACCAACTCGACAAAAAAAAAAAAAAAACAAATAAGACAATAGACTAATACCAGCACAATCACATATTACAATAGACAATTTTTTCTATAGAAAGACAATTTACAAAAATTTTATCTAATACCAGCACAATCACTGGTTTTCCAAATATAGTAATCATTTACAATTTCTAAAAAAACTTATATGAACAAATATAAATGTTCATATTCATGCAGAGTGGAAACACTGGTTTTCCAAATTCTATATATACAAATGTATCAGACATGGAATACATTTACAATACTAGAAACACCAATTGCATTGCTGGAATAGTTACTGGAACCAATGTTGACCATTCAAATGTTTGCACCTATAAAATGATAAGTTAATTCAATGCTTGGTATAGAAATAAAAAATAGAAAGTATTGAAGCAAACAATTATTTATAATATGTAGGGAGGCTACACTGAGCTCATGTATGAGCAGATTAGGAACTCACAGGAAGACAATCACATATACAACAATACCTAGGTAAAATCTACATTCAAACATATATGGGACAATAAACTCACTAATTCAAGGGTTTCTAATCCTCCAAATAACTTCTTCGTTAAATATGCAGGTACAAGAAGAGATGCAAGGATCATACACACAACTGCTACTTGGAAATAACATGAACCAGGTAACTCATGCATGCTAGTCAAACTAACTGGATTTTGTTTGTTAATGATGAATATTTCTAATTTCTAACTTATCAAATAGAATATGAGTTTTGGAAACCTAGATGAATGGTTTGGAGGTGTACAAACAAAATGATCACTCATAGAGTCAAGAATTCCATATCAGGTATAGCACACAACTAACTAATTAATTACATTTTCAAGCAATGCAAACATGTACTAGCATCAAAATAGGAACTTATCTTCCAAAAAAATAGGATGGGGAGGTGCCAATCGTCGATAATCTTGATGATGGAGCAACACCAAGCATGGCCTCTGATGATGCATCTGAAATTGAGCAATATCATTGGCAAATAGATGTATTCGATAACATGCTTATTGATGAGGTATATAAAAAATGATCCCTTTACTTATTTCAGTCCACCCTCGATTAAAGCCTATTTACAACAAACAATTGCCACCACTTACAAACTAAGACTAGAGGATCACACCAACAGAAGGGACGCCAACAGAAGGGGCAACTTTAGAAATCACATCTATAGTCACAGATGACAATGAACAAGAGAATAGCAGCCAAGAACTCACAGAGAAAGAGATCCAGCAGTTCATTAAAGATGAGCAGCTTGCAGCATCTGAAGGGAATAATGCATCTACAATAGCAATTACGTAATTTTGTTGAGAAGTATAATTGCATATGGTTTAAACTACAATTTCAGTTCACAATAGCTGCAATTTATATTGTATCATGCTGCAATACTATAATTAAGTTACCAATTTGTTTAGTGGTCAAATTCGAGTAATATGTGTGTCAGAAAATAATGTATCAAAGAGAATGCATCCATCACCTGGCCTGCCCACTATTTTCACACCAGCCCATTGCGATGCATAAAAAAGCACATCAATCATCTAGATCTGTGTTGATATAGAGATAAAAATTAGAAGGTAGTCATTAAGAAGTCTAAAGGTACATAGCATATATAGTGGATGATCTGCGATGGCTTCTAAATATACAAATATATATATACAACACAAACACAAATCAAAGAAGATCAAAAAGGTAGCTGTGTGTTTCCAGATCACAAAAAACAGATTTCAACATGTTTTAGCATAGATCACTAAGAGACAACTTTTTCTATAGAAGGATTGATCACAATTTTTTTCAATGGAATCACAATCACAATCACAGATCACAAGAGACAATTTTTTTTTTATATGGAAGGATAAATCACAATCTTTTCCTATGGAAGCACAATCACAAATCACAAGAGACAAATCACGAGACAAATTTTTTTTTTTTTTTCTATGGAAGGACAAATCACAATTTTTTTCTATAGAAGCACAATCACAGATCACAAGAGACAAATCACAAGAGACAATTTTTTTTCTATGGAAGGACAAATCACAATTTTTTTTTTCTATGGAAGCACAATCACAGATCACAAGAGACAACTTTTTTTTTCTATGGAAGGACAAATCACAAATTTTTCCTATGGAAGCACAATCACAAATCACAAGAGACAAATCACAAGAGACAATTTTTTTTTTCTATGGAAGGACAAATCATAATTTTTTCCTATAGAAGCACAATCACAGATCACAAGAGACAAATATAAGAAAAGTGGCATGGCAAGAATTGAACATGTAGCTCAATTTGACTCTTAAAACTGCATAGGGGAAAATCAACTCTTCAAAGGCATGTTACAAACTTACAGCAAAATATGCAAGCTTTCTCATGTGCTTGTCAGGATCAGAACACCTATCAACCAGGAGGTGGATCACCTTATTTGCTGCCTGCTATCAGACAATAACAAAGTTAATATCACTACCATATAACTTCAGTTTGTACATATTTATTTACAAGTGGGCCATAAAAGTAGGAGCTATGGTGGCACATGTGCCACTGCAAGCTTTTCCCTTATATCAGTGTCTCCATTTGATCAGAAGTTCTTAAAAAATCCAACAAGTCCAACATTATCAATGGTAAATAAAAGTCATGTTGGCCATAAGAATAAGAATACAGTATGTTTCCTAGGCATAGAACAAAGTTTTGATATGTTTCCTAGGCATATAAGAGATGCACAGAGACGGCGAGAAATGACAAACCTTTGAAATGCGAGCAAGGTCAGAAAATTATAACAAGAAAATCAAGCAAAGTCTCCCTTGCTATACGAGCCTCCAGTAATGCTACTATTCTACTTGGATCCAGAACACCTTCTTTATAAAGCTACAAAGCAACTGGCCTGTAGCCTGCCATTTTGGCAACGCAACATACATCTAGGAATGCTAATATGTACAAGGAGAGAGAAAAAATTTACAAAAAAAGAAGCTAAGATGGTAAATGGGTATGGGAGGTATCAAATACCTAGTAGAACATATTGCACATGATCATAACTAAACTTGCAGGCCTCTAATTTTGCAATTTACATTATTGCAGATTGCAGTAAGCCATGCATGAACTAGTATCTATGATTTTCAGAAGCCTGCTCAGTAGGCAGTACTCATTCTCTTCTAAATATTGCAATCAACAAGGCAAATAACTCATGTTGATCGAGGATGAGAACTGAACCTTAGTAGTAGCAAGAAGAGTGGTAAGCAATCAAGTTAAAAGCTCTGAAAATCGACAGAAAATTCAGACTACATGCTGCTCCTAATTATTCAGACACATGGTCTGTACAATCTCACAAATACAGTGTTCTAAATGAGGTAACAACATCCTCTGACCAAAAACCACTCATCCTCCGTGGCTATGTAACAAAATAAATAAAGTTTTATCAACTAGTGATTGAAAAAATATTCGACAACAACCTTGATGTAACACTTAGAAGCGGGTCAAAAAGTATCCAACACAAAAAAAAAACTAGTGAAGGACTGCTGAAGCAACCTCATATGCACTAGTAAAAAAAAACTATAGTGAAGGGCGGCTAAAATCTTCTTTGATCCAACAAGTAAGATAGATAGTGCCGCATACATAATAGAAAAGAATATAATTTTTCATAAAAAAGCTGGTTACTAAAAATCAGAGCTAATAGCGGGATACAGTATCAATCTCAAGAAATATTCAGTTTCTAAAAAAGCCAGATACTGAAAATCAGAGCTAATTAGCCTACACCTGTCTAGAACTAAAATGTCAAACTCCTAGCTCTGCAAGTATGAACTTGTTCAGAGATCTAGGAACAATGATCAGACACCAAATAACGAACCAAAATAAACTACTAAAAATTCAGAAATAAAAAAACGGATCAAATATAATACTGAATCCCAATATATTAAGAAGTTACATTTATGGAGTCAAATGCCAAATAGGAAGAAAATAATGCTTAGGCCTAGAACATTTACAATGAGAGTCTAAAGTATGAACAGCAATGACTATATATTACCCAATAGAGAAGTCAGGCCTTAAACTATATAAGGCATCAACTGTCAATAACAGAATGGAAAATGCAGACTTCTTTTTTAAAAAAATGACACCAAAACAAGTAAAGTAAGACTGAGAGAGCTGCCATGAACTAGAACCATTGTTTGCTCTGTATTTCCTATGATACAGATAGGAAGACTGAGAGAGAAAAAGCAGGGAAACAATATGGATAAATATTCTACTTCAATAAGCAGGAAAGTTCTCTCCTAAGTAACTTCAAATCCATACAGAAGTGGAAAAAGACAAATGGAAAGGGGCATTCTTACTTCTAAGTTACTGCAAACAGCACAGGGAGGTTACAAACAAATTAGTAAAAGAATGTGACTGAGATTTAGAGACAAGCAAAACATGGAGACAATACAACTTTAGAATATGGCTGTCAGTAAAAATAGAGGTGCTGTTACAAGACTGAATCACATGGCAAATGCAATCACATTGACAGTAGCAGAAAACAGCAACCTATCAACTTAATGTCTCAGACCTCATTTTGTCTATGTCAAAAAAAATTTGATACACTGCACAAACAACCTCATATGCACTACTAAAAAAATTCAGAAACAAGCTTGCTAAATAATAAAACCTTGCAAGATAGAAGGAACTATGGCTATTGGCTAGGTGTTCTAACTTCAATTACTAGCTATAAATGAACCGCAGCTAGGTGTTCTAACTTCAATCACTAGCTATAACTGGAAAAGCATTACCAGTTCCATACAGTAACACATTTAGAGCACACCTATATGCACTAGCTGTAACTGAAAAAATGAACTAGAAATACTGGATTCAAAAGGAATCACAATTCCATGATAGTTTGTCTCATATTGCAACAGGGAATGCCAGAAATAAACATTGTGATGAGCACTTCAAGTAGTATAACAAACAGTATGTGTGATTTCAACAACTGCTAAACAGCTTGCAAGTAACTACATGGCATCATCACCGGTGCAGATCAGGCAGCAAACAAACTAGATCAAGCAACAAACGCAGATCATGAATGGGGATTTCAGGGACACAGATAGGAACAGAAAGAGAGAGGGGAAGCAGCTAAATAGCTGGGCAGAGAGAGAGAGAGAGAGAGAAGCAACAACCAGCAGGGGAGGAGGAGGGAGGCCATGGCGTCACCTCAGAGGCCGAGATACACGCCGACGCCTGCCGGAGCTGCCGCACCGCGTCGCGCAAGCCCTGGAACACCACCCATTTCGCCACAGCATCCAAATCCATCGCAGAGCCCCCTCCCCATCGCCCTCCCGTTGCCCGCGACATCCTCCGCCTCTGATTCAGGCCGCGAAACGAAGGTGGATGGGGCTACCATCGTCTGGAAGCACCTCACCGTCGTGTGCCGGCCGGAGCTGCGGCACCGCGTCACTAGGTGCTCGGACGACAACGTCGACCTCGCCAACGACTCCAAATCCATGGCAAATAACACATACCCCACCCCATCGCCCTCGCAGCCACCCGCGACATCCTCCGCCTCTGCTGCATGGCACGACCTCACTGTCTCCTCCCTCGACACAACCACAAAAGAGAACCACAATCTCGAACAAAACAACAACGAATCAACAAAAACAACGGGATGCGACGAACTACACACCTTCGGCTGCACTCCACGACAGTGAATCGCGAGCTCGCCGGCGCAATCGAGCCATCGCCGGCGAAGTCGCCTTGGGCGCTCCCGAAATCTCCGGGCTGAGCGCGGCGGGGAAGATGCGTTGCGGGATGGGGAAAGGAAAGGAATGACAGACCGACGCAGCGGGAAAGATGCGCTGCGGAACAGTAACGGTCGTGGCCCACATGTCAGCGAAGGAATCAGACAGAGAGATAACGGACGCACGATGCAAAACGGACGCCGCAAAATTCAT
>JADLZL010003691.1:0-22019 GCA_015844335.1 Chrysopogon serrulatus | reverse complement strand
GATAAAATTAGTGAAGGAGGATGGGGCAGTAGTAGAGGAGAGGGAGGAGATAAAATCAATGATTTCTAACTTTTATTCAGACTTGTTTACAAGTCATGCAGGTGGCCGACTTGAGGAACTATTGCTGCATGTGCCCCCAAAGGTCTCTGATGAGATGAATGCAACTCTGATGGCGCCATTTACTATTGAAGAAATCAAACAAGCTCTGAACTCCATTGGGGACTTGAAGGCTCCAGGAGCCGATGGTATGCCCTCTTTATTCTACAAAAAATTTTGGGATATTGTGGGGGATGATGTTTCTGGTGAAGTAATGAATTTCCTGAATGGTGGCCCGATCCCTGCTGGCTGGAATGAAACAGTGGTGGTGCTGATTCCAAAGGTCCCGAACCCAGACAAGTTAAAGGACCTAAGGCCTATTAGTTTGTGTAATGTGGTATACAAAATCGCTTCCAAGGTACTTGCCAATCGACTGAAAGTTATATTACCTGATATTATATCCCCAAATCAAAGTGCGTTTGTCCCCGATCGGTTGATTACTGATAACGTACTGATTGCATATGAACTGACGCACCACCTGCAGAACAAGAGAAGTGGGGTAGATGGTTTTGCAGCCCTTAAGCTAGATATGAGCAAGGCCTACGATAGAGTCGAATGGAGCTTCCTAGAGAAGATGATGGCGAAGCTCGGATTCTGTCGGCCCTGGATAAATTTAATGATGAAGTGCATCGAGACTGTGTCATACCATATCAAGATTAATGGTGAATTGACAGAGGAGATCAAACCATCGAGGGGGTTACGGCAAGGTGACCCGCTGTCCCCATATCTATTCTTGATTTGTGCGGAGGGTTTTTCAACTTTGTTGAACGCTGCTGAGATGGATGGCAGCTTGCAGGGGGTTAAAATATGTGAAAGTGCACCGAGTATAACTCATTTACTGTTTGCAGACGATTCCTTACTTCTACTGAAAGTTGATGAAGAGAATGTAAGCCGTCTGCAACACATACTACAGCTGTATGAGGAGTGCTCGGGGCAGGCCATAAACAAAGAGAAGTCTGCTGTATTGTTCAGTAAGAACACAAGTGATGGGGCAAAACAACAGTTTTTACAAGGAATGGGAGTTCCCCAAGAAAAGAAGAATGATAGATACTTGGGATTGCCGGTTTACATGGGCAAATCAAAGTCCAAAATTTTTGCCTACTTGAAAGATCGAGTATGGAAACGTATCCAAGGGTGGAAGGAAAGACTACTTGTCTCGTCTTTGGTAAAGATGTGTTAATCAAGTCTCAGAGCTCAAGCTATTCCCAGCTATGCTATGTCTTGCTTTGATATCACCAAATCTTTGTGTGATCAGATGAGCACTATGATGTGCCGCTATTGGTGGGCTCAACAGGAGAAAGAGAACAAGCTGCATTGGGTGGCATGGTCGACACTAGCAAGTAGAAAGGAGAAAGGGGGCCTGGGGTACAGAGACCTTCATCTTTTCAACCTGGCCATGCTGGCCAGGCAAGCGTGGAGGATGCTGAAGGACTCTGAATCTCTGTGTGCCAGATTGCTCCGTGCAAAATACTGTCCGGATGGGCACCTGTTATCTGCCAGAGAAAAACCGGGCATCAGTTATACATGGCGGAGCATTCTTAGAGGTTTTCGAGCCCTGGAACAAGGTTTGATTTGGAGAGTAGGAGATGGTACCCAGATCAGAATTTGGGATGACCCATGGATCCCAGTGGGTATTACTCGCAGACCTTGTACACCAAAGGGGAATGTGCTGCTGTCTAGAGTGTCTGAACTGATCGATCCCTACACGGGCCAATGGGATAGTGTGATGGTGAGGGAGATTTTCTGGGAACAGGATGCTGCAAACATACTTGCAATCCCTGTACATATTGAAAATGAGGACACTATTGGCTGGCATTTTGATCAGAAAGGAATGTTTTCAGTCAAATCAGCTTATCATGTGATGGATGACAATGTTCAGAGGAATAAGAGAAAGCAGCAGGGAGAGGGATCAGGCTCTGGCAGCAAGAATATGGGAAACAACTTATGGGCCAAAATCTGGAAACTCTCATGTCAGCCGAAGGTGAAGCACTTCTTGTGGAGGGTTGCTCATAATAGCCTACCAATGAAATGCAACATGAAACGTCGCCATATTGAGCTAGATACAGTCTGTCCAGTTTGCAGACGGCTTGATGAGGATGGGGGTCACTGTTTTCTGAAGTGCAAAGCTGTGAAGCAGTGCTAGCGCGGGCTATTGATGGAAGACACCAGGCTACATCTTCTTGATGCACCAAATGCAAAAGAATTTGTCACAGCAGTGCTGAGGCTGCAGCCAAAAACTTGTCTCACTGTCGTGTTTCTTATCTGGAAATGGTGGGATGTTCGGAATGCTGTGAATGCAGGAAAGCAACAATTGCCCACTGATACGGTGATCTTTGGGGTTCAGTCCATGGTCAGCAATCAACTGAAGGAAGTGCAGCCAAAAGCCCCAAGTCATGAAAGAACCATCCGCAGGTGGAGCCTGCCAGGGCGACAGCGAGTAAAAATCAATGTGGATGGCTCCTTCTCACCAAATTCGCGGGTTGGTGCCTGGGGCTTTGTTGCCAGAGATGAAGCAGGTGACGTTGTATTGGCGGGCGCGGGCAATATGGGACAGGCGCATGATGCTCTCATGGTTGAAGCCACAGCGTGCCTTAACGCCGATCGAGGCAGCGGATCAGTTCGGTCTCGCCCAGATTGAAGTGGAGACAGACTCAACACAGCTGGAAGAGGCCATCGGAACTTCGCTCCGGGGACCTCAGTACCTGCGGACCAATCTTCAAAGCTATACGGCGGCTGCTACATCTACGTTTTACCTTCTCAGTTTGCAAACATGTACCCGTTCATGCAACTCGTCTGCGCATGCGAGGCTGCTTTAGTTGCTAGAGTTTGGGACCCAGGTTTGACACAAATCTGGACGGATTCCCTACCTAGTCCTGTAAACGTTGCAGTAGCTCGCGATCTTGCTGAGCTTCCGGTGATTAATACAAGGCCATAGAGCCGGTGGGTGCGATCAAAAAAAAAAAGTACGATATAGAATCCGAATCCAAGACGTATTGCGCCATATATATGACCCAAACTTCTTTGTGTCATTTTTTACTTCTGTTATCCGAATATGTTTTCATGATCCATGGTTCCTTCCATGTATGCATTTGACTCGTTTTTACCTTTTTTTGTCATTCTTTTGTTGTACGGTTTTCAGCATTTGCTGATTCTTTTTTTTTCCCTATAAATTTCAGGTCATAAATTTATGTCCATCCTGTCTATTTTCCTGGTAATGGAATCCAACTTTCTCATGAAATGTTATCGATCGTCCGTGTCCTTTCTTGTTAATTTCTTTATTTTTTTTCTCTATTTCTCTTTTCCTCACGTTCAGTATGATGCTTTTATTATAGTTCTTTTTCGTCTCCTGCCTTTTCTCTCTTCTGAAAGAATGCATAATACATAAATAAAAATATGGTATTACGGATCTTTGAAACCCTTACCCTTTCCTTATAAATAAATATTTTCGTCACCAAATTGTTAATATAGTTTCAATTAGAAGTAAAACTTATCTTACCAACCATGGTTCTTTTTTGTTTCTCTTTTTAAAAATTCTTAGCTTGATTAACTATAAATCCAAGTGCAAGATTGCACGTCATCGAATCCTACAGCAACCCGTTTCACACCGGCCAGGCGGCCACTGGGCGAGTTTTGTGTTGTCACTACCAAATGATGAAGATTCAAAATCTATATTTATCTGTGTCTATATATTTCTAATAATAAAGAGGTAAAATTTCCACTTTTTTTTTTGTTCTATTTTTTTTGTCCATATCTCTCTAACTATTGAATAATGGAGAGTTTTTCCATCCAGACCCGTGGTCATACAAGTTAGAATAGATCCTGTCTAGCACAATATCGAGTCCGATTCCAAAATGGAATGATTCATAAACATGACTCTGACTCATCATAAATCAGGAATCCTAATTCTAATTTAAATTGAAAAATATAGGTAAAGTATATGCAAATGTTTATGTAACTTATCAAATGAGGACTGATTTAGCTAAATACTCCCTCCGTATCGAATTTAGAAGTCATTTTAGACAGTGATAGGGTCTTCAAAGTATAACTTTGATTTTATATTTTTGTAAAAGTACTCATCACAAAGTGATATATTTATACTTTTACGAAAGTATTTTTCAAGATAAATCTATTCATATGATTTTCACATTTTCAAACTTAATAACTTAAGTTATTTATGATTTATGTTCCCAATAACCTAAACTTTGTCCAAAATGACTTCTAAATTCGGTATGGAGGGAGTATATTTTAGTTCATAACTGTGTGGCTTCCGCTCATATATGTAGCAAAATAGTATCAATATAGCCCATCTATTTTTCTGATTGAAAAATATTAAAGAAATGGGTCTATTTTATTTTTTCTGGTTGATTCTAAAAATATATATTTTTCAATACGAAGCCTATTCTAATCTGCCTCCTGACTGCACATATATAAAATCAAAGCCGGAAGAGGCTCCTAATAAGACCCAAGATAATCATGCACTTTTCCGTCGAGAGCATATACATCAACAAAAACATGAATATATCAATTATTCTCCTCCAGTAAAAGTTAGGTCGATATAAAAAAAAAACACATCATCAGAACAAACGTCATCTTCAAGCAAGGATCTGCTAAAACAATGGCCAAAACAACTACATCCAGGATTGTAAGGATATTCTAAAAAAATCTATTCAATGTTAATGCATTGTATTGATATTCAAATCTTTTTAAAAAATACGATTCTCATTACAGATCAATAGCACTTGTTAGTATTTCTTATGCACAATTAAAATATGAAAGATTTCACAAGCGCCGCGTAAATACCATTGTAGCATTTTTACCGGGAGTATTCCGGTATCGTTATTTATATTTTACCACTAGGAAACAATGGATAAAGACATTGATAGTTCACCATCATGTATCTACTAACTAAAACACTAACTAGACTAAAGTAGGGGTAAATGATAGATGATAGAAATTATATATATATGACACACAGGAGAATTCTATGATAAAAGAGTAGATAGCTAAAGTGAGAGGACAACGACAGAGATCAAGGTTCCTAAATACTTTTCTATTACTGGGGTTCTATAATAACTGATTTATGGATAGATATAGCAATCACACAATAACATTTCGGGACATCGGAACACTAGTCACGGAAACGGATGAGAAAGGACTAGGAAGCTTCGACTACGGTCCTACAAACACTAACCCTAACATGGTGGAATACGTCGGCCGTTAGGGCTGTCACCACCTGGGGCTACCATAACTATATGTTGGACTGAGTGCAACCTCAGGTAATCTATAGTTTAGACGCCATGTCTATACTACGAATTACTACTCTAGTCACACGTAATAACTAGAGCACCCGATACGAGCGGAGATCCTATGCTAAAGTATAGAAACTATACTAACCATATAAATAAAAGATATAAAAGTAAACAGAGAAGACAAATATATTAAAGCATAAGTCTTACAAGAATAAATATAAAGACATACCAAATCTCTAAAGACTTCTCCAGAACCCGAGTGTAGCTCCGCTCTCCCTAACTCTCAACTAGAACTAATCTACTACATTGGAAAGTCTAGCCCTAATTCTCTAGAGGTGAGAGGTCATCCATTCGAGGGACACCTCTACATCTCCATAATAATGTGGTGCCCTCAGAGAGGGAGGTCTGGCCCTGTATTTATAGTCCGGTGGAAGAAAGGTGAGCCCTTTGATTAAACCGATTTAAAGTACGGTGGAGATGCATCCTTGAAGGCGGTGGAGGAAGGTTCCAGAAGACGGAGGCAAGAGGCTTCAGGGGGGTGCCGGCCGGCCCCAGCCCATATGCCGGGCGGCCTGGGCCCAAGCCCAATCGGGCCCAGCTTCGTTTGTGTGTTTTCTTGTTCCTTTTAGGGCCCAATGGCGCATGTTTCGATCTGAAGTTGATATCTCTTGATTCTGGGCTCCGAATATAGCAAATGATATGTTTGTTTCGATCGTCTCGACGAGCCCGTCGCAATGGTGTAGTCCAATTACTTATTTGAAATACTTTTATTTGATGGAAAATTGTATACACCTACAAGACAAGTGAGAACAGTAAAACTCGTGGAACTTGTTAGAATCAAAACCTACAACTATGCTTTGTAATCCCTTTTATATCATTTCATGCAATAGTTGATGATTATATTTGGTGTTTAATGACCATCAACAAGCTCCCCCAAGCTTAACCTTTGCTAGTCCCTAGCAAAGCTAACATTCAACTGATATTCATATGTTCTTACCAACTTTCTTGTAGCCCCTCAAAAGTATACCTGTATTCAAACAAAAATTTTCCGTTGGGTTTAAGCAAAACTGAGCTAACATTCAAACTTACTCATATTACCCTTGACCATGGGGCTTGATAGCTTTTACTTAGGTCTTGAGCAATCGAAAGACGTAAAGATCCAACCAAGCACTATGTCTCAAGCTCTTCATTCAACTATCATTCTAGAGTTTTTATAAGTTTTTAAATAAAACTTAGAGCTTTTTTTATACGGCACTCTCAAATCTCTCAAGATATGTGGTATTTGTGGATTCTCACCAAGGCAGTAATGATGTTATGCCTTTCTTTTCTACCTACAAATAACGCTTATGTGGAGCTCATAGGTGTAGAGAAAACATGAAAGAGCATACTTGCAATGCACATATCATAAAGTCAAACAATGGACCCACAGAGAAATAAGTCATGCAATCGAATCAAGATGTGCAAGTGTATGGATATGGTGGATATTTGGTAGAAGTGGTGAAACCTAATTCTACTTTGCTCCTTGAACATATCTCTCTTTTTGGGACTTGAAACTTGGCCGAGAGTATGAGCTATCTTATTCTTTTCTCTTTTTCTTTCTTCTTTTTCTTCTCTCTCTTTTTTCAAGGAGGCGGGCATCTAAGTACCCATTGTTTCAATAGTTTGGACACTTATCCTTTTTTCTCACTCCCTCTGTTGATGGTCCTTAATGCCTATTTTATACCATCAATTATTGCATGAATTAATATAAAATGAATCATAAAGCATAGTTGTAGGGTTTGATTCTAACGAGTTCCACGAGTTGTGTTGTTCTCGATCGTTTTGTAGGTATATCCAGTTTTTCATTAAATACAAGTATCTCAAATAAGAAATTGGACTACACTATTGTGACGGGCTCGTCGAGACGATCGAAACGGACATATCATTTCTATATTCAGAGTCCGGAGTCAAAAGATATCAATTCTACACCGAAACTAACACTAGAAGACTCTAGAAGGCACGAGAAGGCGACTTACCGAAGGTGGGCCCCACTTGCTACAGGGTGGGGCCGCCCGGCCCCACCCCGGGGCCGGCCGGCGCCCTACAGAGGCCGTTCAGGGTCCACTTCGACGGAGGGCTTCCTACCACCTTAGGGTTTGCATCTCTACCGTTGCCCAAGTCGGTTTGATCCAACGGCGCACGTTCATCCCACCGGACTATAAATAAAGAGGCAGACCCCCTCCCTGAGGGCACCATATTATTATGGAGATGTAGAGGCGTCCCTCGAATGGATGACCTCTCACCTCTAGAGAATTAGGGCTAGACTTTCCAATGTAGTAGATTAGTTCTAGTTGAGAGTTAGGGAGAGCGGCGCCACGCCGGGTTCCGAGGAGTCTTCGGAGGAGTCGTCGGTTCTCGTATATCTTTGTATCTATTTTTGTAAGACTTATGCTTTAGTATATTTTATCTTCTCTATTTACTTTTATGCTTTACATTTAATTGGTTAGTATAGTTGTTATACTTTAGCATGGGATCTCCGTCTGTATTAGATGCTCTAGTTATAGATCGTGACTAGAGTAGTAATCGGTAGTGTAGACATGGAGTCTAGGTTATAGGTTACCTGAGATTGCGCCCTTCTCTTACGGTTAGTTGTGGTAGCCCCAGAGGTGATAGCTCTGTTAGGCCTTCGTATTCCACCACGTCGGAGTTAGTGTCTCGTAGAGCTTTTGGCAGCCTTCCCCCGACTACCTTCTTCCCAGTCTTATTCGAGAGTTGGAAAGGTACTGCTGCTCCAAAATGCTATTGTGTGATTGCTTTATCTACCATGAATTAGTTATATAGAACCAAAGTAATATAGAAGTATTTAAGAACCTTCAGCTCTCCCATTGTCCTCTCACTTTAGCTATCTACTCTTTTATCATAGAATTCTCCTGTGTGTGTCATATATGCATAATTCCTATCATCTATCATTTACCCCCTACTTTAGTCTAGTTGGTGTATTAGATTAGTAGATACATGATGGTGAACTATCAATGTCTTTAACTAATGTTTTCCAGTGGTAAAATATAAATAACGATACCTGAAATACTCCCGGTAAAATGCTACAATGGTTTTACGTGGCTTGCGAATCCTTCATATTTTAATTGTGCATAAGAAATACCAACAAGCATTTTTGACGCCGTTGCCGGGAAATAATTGGCGTAAAGATTTTAATAATGATCTTGATATCTCGCTAATCTAGTCTGCCACTAGCTTTAGTAGGATTACCCTTTTTTGTTGAGTTGTGGAATAAGCGGGCTATCAACCGTTTCAACCTTCTCGGCGAAATTCCACAAGAACAAGACATGAGAGATTTTGAAGAACCCGTGGTGTCCGAACATTCATGATTCATCAACAATGAAGCCCCCTGCCATCTCACGGTATGTATACACATTTACATATATTATTCTAACCATGTGTAGATCGGAGAAAAAAGTTGTCATCACATGAATTCAAAGTTCATCACATATGACAAACAAAAGATGTTGCACAACTCACAAATTCCATTGTGAGTCATGGTAAGTATGATCAAGAAAGGTGAGAATGTCTTGCTCATGGACTTTAATTTGATGAGTAGTTATCCTATTGCATTCCACTGCATGTTTACTTTGAATAATTCATGCATCTACTCCATCTCATATCAAATCCATAGTATATTTTGTTTCTTTCATACATGTATGTCACTTGCATATCTACTTAAAACAAAAAAAATAAAATATTCTCACCATACATGATCATGCTTTGAGTAAATCTCTATATTCTCTCATGCTACCTTGTTTGCTATAGTATGCTTAGGATTGGAGTATCTTCATACATCTTTTAAATGAAGCATGGTGCTTAGTTTAGAAGTGGTGATTTTAATTCCAAAGGTTTTTAAATTAAGCGTGGTTCTTAGGTTAAAATAGCTTCCTAAATCAAATTAGACTTGGTGTCTAGGTTGATTTTTGAACTGAAAGTATGCTTTAGTAGACACTTTGATATTTTGTTGACTAACCCCTGCAGGAAACTCTTAACTTCAATTCGGGTAAGTCAGAGATGAACTCACACCAGAGATGAATCAAGGCATATGATGAATTCTAATAACTTTGCACAAAATGAAGACATGGCTTATTCTCCATGGAAGAGCTGAAAGAAAGAATAAATATCTATTTATGGTTCAAAACAAAGGAGAACAAGTGTATAGAAAGGACTAAGATGGAAAGAAATCGATGTAAGAACACTTCAACACCTTCTACAGTTCACCATGATAGTGGACCAATCACCCCAAGACAAGACATAAGGTACGTTTATCCAAGCCTCATACAACTTTAAACTACATTCAATATTTTATACCATGTTGCTAATTGTCTTGGTTAC
This sequence comes from Chrysopogon serrulatus, assembly GCA_015844335.1. Classification (NCBI taxonomy): domain Eukaryota; kingdom Viridiplantae; phylum Streptophyta; class Magnoliopsida; order Poales; family Poaceae; genus Chrysopogon; species Chrysopogon serrulatus. The sequence goes on along the minus strand of JADLZL010003691.1, from coordinate 12,300 downwards.
CCCTGACCTTATGTCATGCTAAAATGTAAAACAAATAAAATACTCTTTTGGTTCACCTACACATTCTTTTGTTCTATTTTATTAAATATCTTTAGTCTGTTGAACTACCTTACTCTATTATAAGTATGCTTCAGAATATTATTTAAACATTATAACATCAAAGCATATTTGTATAAGAATTTGGTTGTATATACTGACTATCCTCTCCTGTATAAAAATGTTTAAGTCATATTAGGAGATTTCATAGAATCAAATCAAGGTTAGAGGTATTCTTCAAAATTATATCTTCTTCTTAACCTTGTTTAAAAATTTAAAATAATGGTGAATTATTTAAAACACGGGCTACAAGTTAATCTTTAACTCCTTGGCAAACAATATCCATACCTTAAATAAATAGTATATTCCTTCGGGTATGTGTTATCTACTAATCCCTTGCAGAGAAGAAATAATGAGAAAAACAGAAGTTTAGAAGAGTGAGAAAGGAGTACAACATATGAGACAAGATGCTAATGAACAACTCAAGACGGAAGGAAGGAACAGACCATTGAAATTCATCTACCTTCTACCATATGGTGTCATCATGCTCTAGTAATAAAGCTAACATCTTAAAGAACACACTTCAAGCAAAGTGTGGGGAGATTCCTTAAATTCTATAAGTGGGAGTTCTAAACCAGTAACAATGATGCACATAAGATTGGCTTCGAGATGCTAACAAAAAGAAAAGAAGAAAGTGGCACCACCATTGAAAGCGCCACTAGTGGAGACACCACTTCAATCCTCATCCTTAGGAGCAAACCGAAGTACTCGATTAATGAACTACTGCAAGGAAGAGTCCAGTTCGGAGGACTCAAAACATCGAACCCTCGCCGTGAGGTAACATCGGTAGTTATCCATATTTACTTCGAGTATTACATATTTTATTTTCTTTTAAGCATATTTAGTTTGCTACATTACTATTGCATAGAAAACAACAAAAATAAATAGGTGTGCGTTAAGTAGCATTCATCTTAAAAAAAAAAATGGCAACCCATTTGAGTTTTCCTCGGTGTGTAAAAGCCTATAGGAGTTTTCACTTTGTGGTGGCCTACAAAATAAAAAAATACATATCATGCATTTGTACTTTCTACATATAAACCTATAAAATCTAAAAATATTAATTGAGCATCCTGCTGCAATACTGTTATCATAAACATACTTTGAAACCTCCACAACACCAATCCTCTAAAATGGCTGATCATTAACTTTTTATCCTAATACCATTCCACAAGTTTTGGTGTTTTGTGAGAGCTTTCTGCAGGATGACTCCAAGAGCCAGCTCACTTAGAAATCTTCATCTTCATCACTCGAAGCACATCTCTCCGACACATAGCTAACCCCTGTGTGAAGGAAGTAACTTCTTGGGTAACGAAATTAAAGTATTTCTAGCAACACTTGCTCTTATAAGTATGAGCTTCTCTATGAGGACCACTCAGGCTTTAATGCTCAACTACAACAACATCCAGCTTAGGGGAGAGCATCCCCTAGTTATCAGGTAAGTATACCTATGTGATTATCGAGTCTATATTATAGTCATAAAATACCAAAAATATGTGGGCACATGAAGGTTCACACCTGTAGAGTCTATTGTGAGTCCATTAGTTATAAAAAAAAGAAAAAATAACAATCAAAACCAAATAAAAAATACCCTAGCTATTTATTAAGGTGTGATCATAGAGTGTGTTTACAGTTCTATCTAGTTGTTAAGAGTCAAATAAAAACTGAGGAATAATAAAATTTTGTATTGGAGATGATGAATAGTTGCTCTGCCGTAATTCCTTTCAAGTATCTAGTTTTTAACCTTAAGTTCTTCCGAGTTTTGGACATGACTGCTTTGATATAAAGATTTACTATAAACTTGAAACTTGTGGAGGCATATGCTTGTGCTAAATCTAGGTAATTGATAGATATGATATAAAAAAAGTTTGAGCTGCTATTTATCTTATTCCTAGTGATACTAAGTTCGGAGATTTATCTTTTAAAATTTAAATCTTACATGATGAGCTCTTGTATGACAAAGTTTAAATTCCTACCAAAGCCATATATGATATACATTTAGATTAGGAAAACCTTTTCTCATTCATACTTTGCTTGCTTTGCATTGAGTTCGATCAACCTTTGTTGTATACCTTATGAGAGTCTTGTCATGCTTTTAAAATCAAGATCACATACACACTCCACTCATATATGCATTTCTCCTACTCTGGGAGTAAGCGCAGGCATTTTCCACTTTCATCCAGATCTACCTTAAAATTGTTTTTCTTCTACACTAGGAGTAAAACACCAAATATATATTATATATATCCCATAGGACAACCTCTGTTTAAATGCTCTAAGTTCCTATCGTTATCTCTCTAATCATTTTGTATTCAAAGGAATGCATGTGGCTATGCAAAAAGAAAAATATCAGAAAAAAAAAGAAAAGGGAGTAAAAAAGTTGGACAAGTGTCCAAGCAATTAAAACAATGGATACGTAGATGCCCGCCTCCCTGAAAAAAGAGAAAAAAGTGAAAGAATAAAGATAGCCCATGTTTTCCCAATGAAAAGTTCTAAGTTCAAGAGAGAGATTTATTTCAAGGAGCAAAAGTAGAATTAGGATTAGCCACTAAATACCATATATACACCTATCCACCATATTCCACACACGTGCACATCTTGGTTTGATTGTATGGTTTGACTCTCTTTGGATCCATTGTTTGACTTTACAATATATGAATTGCGAGTATGTTCATCCTTGTTTAGTGCCACTCCTATGAGCTCCACTATAATTATTAGTTGTAGGAGAGCATAACAACATGAATGTTTTAAGTGAGATCCATAAATACCATATATTAAGAGACTTGAGGGTGTCATACAATTAAGCTCCAAGTTTTATTTCAAAAGCTTACAAAAACTCTAGAATATTGGTTGAGTAAAGAATTTGAGACATAGTGCTTGACTTGATTATTCTATCTTTCAATTGCCCATGTGAAAGTTGAAAAGCTCCATAGCTACAGGTAAAATGAGTAAGTTTGAAAGTTAGAGTAGTTTTGTCTAATCTGGAGAAGAATTTCTGTTTGAAGGCATGTGTACTTTTGAGGAGTGAAAGCATTGTAGCAACTCCTGATCCAAGTTTATTAGTAATTAGGCTTTGCTCGGGGGACCGGCAAAGGGTAAGCTTGGGGAACTTGTTGATGGTCCTGAATACCAATTTTATACCATCAATTATTGTATGAATTAATATAAAATGAATCATAAAGCATAGTTGTAGGGTTTGATTCTAACGAGTTCCACGAGTTGTGTTGTTCTCGATCATTTTGCAGGTATATCCAGTTTTTTATCAACTAAGAAATTGGACTATACCATTGTGATGGGCTCGTCGAGACGATCGAAACAGACATATCATTTGCTATATTCGGAGTCCGGGGTCAAAAGATATCAATTCTACACCAAAACTAACACTAGAAGACTCTAGAAGGCACGAGAAGGCGACTTACCGAAGGTGGGACCCACTTGCTACGGGTCGGGCCGCCCCCCCCACCCTAAGGCCGGCCGCCCCCCCTCAAATGCTGTTCGGGGCCCGCTTCGACGGAGAGCCTCCTACCACCTTAGGGTTTGCATCTCCACCGTTGCCCAAGTCGGTTTGATCCAACGGCGCACGTTCATCCCACCGGGCTATAAATAAAGAGGCAGACCCCCTCCCTGAGGGCACCACATTATTATGGAGATGTAGAGGCGTCCCTCGAATGGATGACCTCTCACCTCTAGAGAATTAGGGCTAGACTTTCCAATGTAGTAGATTAGTTCTAGTTGAGAGTTAGGGAGAGCGGCGCTACGCCCGGGTTCCGGAGGAGTCTTCGGAGGAGCCATCAGAGTTCTGGTATATCTTTGTATCTATTCTTGTAAGACTTATGCTTTAATATATTTTATCTTCTCTATTTACTTTTATGCTTTACATTTAATTGGTTAGTATAGTTGTTATACTTTAGCATGGGATCTCCGTCTGTATTAGATGCTTTAGTTATAGATCGTGACTAGAGTAGTAATCGGTAGTGTAGACATGGAGTCTAGGCTATAGGTTACCTGAGATTGCGCCCTTCTCTTACGGTTAGTTGTGGTAGCTCCAGAGGTGACAGATCTGTTAGACCTTCGTATTCCACCACGTCGGAGTTAGTGTCTCGTAGAGCTTTTGGCAGCCTTCCCCCGACTACCTTCTTCCCAGTCTTATTCGAGAGTTGGAAAGGTACTGCTGCTATAAAGTGCTATTGTGTGATTGCTTTATCTACCATGAATTAGTTATATAGAACCAAAGTAATAGAGAAGTATTTAGGAACCTTGAACTCTCCCGTTGTCCTCTCACTTTAGCTATCTACTCTTTTATCATAGAATTCTCCTGTGTGTGTCATATATGCATAATTCCTGTCATCTATCATTTACCCCCTACTTTAGTCTAGTTGGTGTATTAGGTTAGTAGATACATGATGGTGAAATATCAATGTCTTTAACTAATGTTTCCCAATGGTAAAATATAAATAACGATACCTGGAATACTCCCGGTAAAATGCTACAATGGTTTTCTGTGCGCTTGCGGAATCCTTCATATTTTAATTGTGCATAAGAAATACCAACACCCTCTTTTTCTTATTTTTCTTTTCTCTTTTTTTTTCAGAATACCTTTTGCATAGCTCAAACCTCCTTTTGGCACTATAGATTTTTGAGAGATAGCAACAATAACTTGGAGCATTTATTTGGTGGCTAACCTAACAAGAATATATATATATATTTGGTGTTTTCTCCTAGTGTAGGAGTAAAATATTTTTTTGGGTAAATCTAGGTGGGATGGTATGTTGTTGCACCTACTCCAGTATAGAGTAGTGCATACATAGGTGGAGTGTAATAAGTGGATCTTGATTCAAGAATGTGACAAATCTCTTAAAAGGGTCACAAAGATTGATAAAACTCAATGCAAGACAAGCAGCATATATGTGGAAGTTTATCTAGCCTATCTTATCATGTTTGGCTTTGGTAGGATGTAAGCTTTGTCATACAAGAGCTCATCATATAAGGTTTTGCATTTTTCAAAAGAAATCTCTAGAACTCCAGTGTCACTTAGAACAAGATAAACAGTAGCTCAAACTTTTTCAATCATATCAATCAATCACCTAGACTTAGCTCAAGCATATGCAACCCACAAGTCTTAGGCTCAAAGTAAATCTTCATGTCAAAACAGTCTAAGCTAAAACTTGAGAAAAATTAAGTCTAGCAACTAGGCACTTTAAGAGCTACCACTTTTGTCTTTTAAGATCATCTCTAGAGCTTTTCTATTTATTGACTCATAACTAGATACTCATTTTAATTAGTTTTATATTTTAAAGACTCATAAAGACTCAACAAATATGGACCTTCATGTGTCCATATATTTTTAGTTTTTTTTAGATTTTCTTATGATACTATGGTGAACCTTCATGTGCTCACATATTTTTGGTATTTTTATGACTATAAGACAGACTCAATAATCGCATAGGTATACTTACCTGATAAATAGGGGATGCCTTCCCCCAAGCTAGTTGTTGTCATGGTTGAGCATTGAAACTGAGTGATACTCATAGAGGAGCTCATGCTTATAAGAGGAAGTGTTGCCAGGAACATCTCGATCTTCATCCTTCGAGAAGTTGAGGAGTAAAGATGAGAGCGCCTAGGTAACTAGCTCTTGGAGTCATCCTGCAGAAGGCTCTCACAAAACACCAAAACTTATGGAACGGATTAGGATAAAATAGTTTGTGGTTAGCCGTTTTGAAGATGGGGTGTTATGGAGTTTTAGAAATATTTTCCAAGTGACAAGGTTACAAAGGGATACTCATGTAGTATTTTTGGATTTTCTATTTTTGTAAACAGAGAAGCAAAACATGTATGCATGATATTTTTAATATTTTTATGCCACCACAGTGAAAACTGCTATAAGCTTTTATACCGCAAGAGATTCTCATGGAGCTTCAAGTTTTTAAGATAAATTTAGCCTAATGCATGCCTATTTATTTTTGTTTGTTTTCTATGCAATACTAATATAGAAAAGTAAACATGCTAAAAAGAGAATAAATCATGCAATGCAAGAAAGTAAATATGGATAACTACCGATGTTACCTCCCGGCGAGGGTTTGATGTTTTAAGTCCTTCGAACTAGACTCCTCCTTGCAGTGGTTCATTAATTGAGTACTTCAGTTTGCTCCTAAGAATGAGGATTGAGGTGAGGTCTCCACTAGTGGCGCTTCCAATAGTGGTGCCACCTTCTTATTTTCTTTTTGTTAGCATCTCGAAGCCAATCTTATGTGCATCATTGTTATTGGTTTAGAACTCTCTCTTGTAGAATTTGGAAAATCTCCCCACACTTTGCTTGAAGTGTGTTCTGCTCATAAAGACAAGGTAGAGATCAAGTGCATGGGCTCTATTGGTGGGAAAACACCAACAGAACCAGAAATTTATTCATTCTCTAACCTTAGGCACAATAAGATTGATATCTTTTATATTGTTTATTTATAACATGGGTGAGAAGATCGAAAACATAAATATGGCATTTAAGCTTATGAGATAAAGGAGTGGAGTTACTTAACCTATGGAAAGATTGTTTGTCTTTATAAGTTATCAAGATTAACCTCGATGACTATCATCTTCCAAAATAAGATATATCATATTTGATCTCATTTGGTTAAGATTAAGATCAAGAGAATGGTGTTATGATGTGTACTCCAAGATCAAGAGGAAATGATGACCACTTACTTTTAAGATGTTACCTTTATTACTAGAGTATGATGATACCATATAGTAAAAGGTAGATAAATTTTAATGGTCTTTTCCTTCCTTTCATCTTGAGTTGTTTATTAGCATTTTGTCTCATATGTTGTACTTCTTTCTCACTCTTCTAAACTTCTGCTTCTCTCATTATTTCTTCTCTGCAAGGGATTAGTAGACTACACATACCCAAAGAAATATACTATTTATTTAAGGTATGGATAATGTTTGCCAAGGAGTTAAAGATTAACTTGTAGTCCATATTTTAAATGATTCACCATTATTTCAAATTTTTGAACAAGGTTAAGACAAAGATATTATTTTGAAGAATACCTGTAACCTTGATTTGATTCTATGAAGTCTCCCAATATGATTTAAACATTTTTGTATACAGGAGAGAATAGTCTATATACACAATGAAATTCTTATACAAATATGCTTTGATGTTATAATGTTTAAGTAATATTCTAAAGCATACTTATAATAGAGTAAGGAAGTTCAAAAGACTAAAGATATTTATTCAAATAGAACCAAGAATATGTAGGTGAACCAAAAGAGTATTTTATTTATTTTAAGTTTTAGAAAATTAAACATGACATATGGTAAAGATAACTAAAACAATTATCAACATGGTATAAGATGTTGAATGTAATTTAAAGTTGCATGAGGCTTGGATACATGTACCTTATGTCTTGCAAGGTGTCATGGTGAAGGTTAGAAGGTGTTGAAGTGTTCTTTCATCCATTTCTTTCCATCTTAGTTCTTTCTATACACTTGTTCTCCTTACTTTTCATTTCGAACCATGATCAGACATTTATTTTTTCTTTCCTGTAAGAATGTTAGTGGACACATACCCGAAGAATTGCAACAAGTTTGAAATATGGGTCATGGTCTATAATTTTATGTGGATTTCTTCTATGCTAATAAAAGAATGGGCTTTTAGAATTACTTTAGCATAGATTTCTTTTAACAAATTTTGTTGCTAGCTGCACTTTTATATGGTTCAAGGCAAAGGTAACTTGTAATAAAAGATTAAGTGAATAAACTTTGATACTTACCATTCTTTCATGGAGAATGAGTTATGTCTTTCTTTTGTGCAAAGTTATTGGAGTTTATCATATGCCTTGATTCATCTCTGATGTGAGTTCATCTCTGACTTACCTGAATTGAATTTAAGAGTTTCCTGCAGGGGTTAGTCTAACAAAATATCCAGTGTCTACTAAAATATACTTTAAGTTCAAAAATCAACCTAGACACCACGTCTAATTTGATTTAGAAAAGCATTTTAACCTAAGCACCACGCTTAATTTAAAAGCTTTTTTAGAAGTAAACTCAACACACCTTATGATTCAAAAAATCAAACTAGACACCATGTCTAATCTAATTCAAGAAGGCAATTTAAACCAAGCACCATGCTTAATTTAAAAGGTGTATGAAAATACTTCAAAACCTAAGCATACATAGCAAACAAAGGTAGCATGAAAGCACTATAGAGGTTTACTCAGTTAGAGATGAAAGAGCATGATCATGGTGAGGTGTTTTTTTAGTAAAGGTGCAAGTGACTTGCATGTGTGCGAGGAACAAAACATGTTGTGCATTTGAGATGAAGTGTATATGCATGGATTATTCAAATTAACATGCAATGGAGTGCAAAAAGATAACTACTCATAAATTTAAAGTCCATGAGCAAGACCGACTCACCTTTCTTGATCATACTTACTATGACTTACAATGGAATTTATAAGTTGTACAGTCGTTTTTTGTTCGTCATATGTGATGAACTTTAAATTCTTGTTATGATGACTTTTCTCCAATCTACACATGGTTAGAATAATATATGTGTATACAAACCTTGAGATGGCAGGGTTCCAATATTGATGGATCATGAACGTTCGGGCACCCTGAGTTCTTCAATATCTCCCATGTCTTGTTCTTGTGGAATTTCGCTATAAGATTGGAACGATTGATGTCCTGCTTATTCCACAACTCAACAAAACAGGAGGTAACCCTACTAAAGCTAGCGGCAGACTAGATTAGCAGATATCAAGATCAGTATCAAAATCTTTACGCCAATTGTTTCCCCAGCAACGGCACCAAAAATGCTTGCTGGTATTTCTTATGCAAGATTAAAATATGAAAGATTCCGCAAGCGCACAGAAAACCATTGTAGCATTTTACCGGGAGTATTCCAGATATCGTTATTTATATTTTACCACTGGGAAACAATGGATAAAGGCATTGATAGTTCACTGCATGTATCTACTAACTAGAATAACAACTAGACTAAAGTAGAGGTAAAGGTAAATAATAGATAATAGGAATTATACATATATGACACAATGTGAGAATTCTATGATGAAAGAGTAGATAGCTAAAGTGAGAGGACAACGGAGAGTTTAAGGTTCCTAAATACTTCTCTACTACTTTGGTTCTATATAACTAATTCATGGGTGGATATAGCAATCACACAATAGCACTTTGGGGCAGCAGTACCTTTCCAACTCTCGAATAAGACTGGGAAAAAGGTAGTTGCGGAAGGCTGCCAACGAGCCCTACGAAACACCAACTCCGACATGGTGGAATACGAAGGCCTAACAGAGCTGTCACCTCTTGGGCAACCACAACTAACCGTAAGAATTGGGCGCAATCTCAGGTAACCTATACCCTAGACTCCACGTCTACACTATCGATTACTACTCTAGCCACACGTGATAACTAGAGCACCTAATACAAGTGACCTATGCTAAAGTATAACAACTATACTAACCAATCAAATGTAATGCATAAAAGTAAATAGAGAAGATAAAATATATTAAAGCATAAGTCTTACAAGAATAGATACAAAGATGTACCAGAACTCGGACGACTCCTTCGAAGACTCCTCCGGAACCCGGGCGCAGCGCCGCTCTCCCTAACTCTCAACTAGAACTAATCTACTATATTGGAAAGTCTAGCCCTAATTCTCTAGAGGTGAGAGATCATCCATTCGAGGGACGCCTCTACATCTCCATAATCATATGGTGCCCTCAGGGAGGGGGTCTGCCCCTGTATTTATAGCCCGGTGGGAGAAACGTGAGCCCTTTGATTAAACCAACTTAAGGTACAATGGAGATGCATCCTTGAAGGCGGTTGTTGACGGTGGATAGTGTCAACATTTTATATATCAAAAGGCATGAAACATACATCAAAATCTAGAAGCCTAGGGTTTTATCTAACAATTTCCATGAGTTTTGGTGATTTATTAATTTTCAGGGACTAATCCAGAAAATACCGAAAAAGGGGCATAACTACAAATCTACACCATAGAATTATCTGCAACTCAGGAATACGCCAAACTACTCTAGAAGGATCCGTAACACACCGTAGGCGAAGGGGAGGTGGGGCCGCCGCCATGTGGGGCACCGCCCCACCGCTTGCCCGGCCAAGACGGCACCCCCCCGTGGGGTCCACCTTCCATCTTCTGAAATGTTCCTCCACCGCCTTTGAGGATCAATCTCAGCCCTACGTAAAGTCGGTTTGATCAAACGGTTGTCGTGCATCCCACCAAGCTATATAAGCGAAGCCAGAGCCCCTGGAAACCCTAATTCATTCATCCAGTTCATTCAATTCATCTCGAGTCATTTGGTGATCAAGTCATCTAGCGCTTCAAGTTCTAGTTCCTTATAGGCTTCTAGTTCATAGTTTAGCCTAGTTAGATCTAGAGTAGAGGAAGTCAAGTTCTTCATCAATCTTGGATTTCTGCCGTTGTCAAGAAGAGAAGAGTCTGGTATAGTTCTTAAGCTTTTCTTTCTTATTGTAATATCTGCGTTTGTACGATTATTACTAGCAACATTATTCTTCATTATTATGTTCTTGATTGCATTGTTCATTGTCTACTTTAATATGTCTAGTATAGTTAATTTGCTATTATATTCATACACTGGTTTGTATAGCATTCATCAATTCGATCGGTTGGTGAGTGGTAGGTTGTGTGTAGGCATGGTGCCTAGATGTATTACTTATCTGCGAGTATCCCCAGTCGTGTCGGGTCCTGAGGTAGATCGTGGGCGTGATAGACCCATTGAGTCCTTTGTAGGCCTTTCCCCGTACGGTGGATTGGTAGAGTGGGATTGTCAGGTTAAGAGGAGGTTCCTGTACTCATCGTTTCCTATACATTGCTCCGATGTGTTAGGGAACTATAGTAGTATAACTTAGCAATGATTGTTAGACATACTTGCACTAAATAAAGTAGCTTTGACTGTAGCTTGAATACTTAGGAGTTATTTCTCTATCAATTGATTAGACGACGTTAACATGTCTAGAATTGCTATGAGTGAATTAGTATCATTAGAAGATGACTGATCAATGGCTTATTATCATGTTTATCATTTATCTATTATTTATCTTGTGACACCTTCCTGTTATTGAAGAGAGTTGACATTGGCTACATCTCTTATTCGCTGCATATATAAGAGTTATCAATACTATAGAATAGCTAATTAGCAATGCCTTCCCAGTGGTAAAATATAAATGACAACCTGATAATACTCTAGGTAAAATACTACAATGGTATAATTATCTGTCCGCTTGCGTAATTGTTCTTAGTTTATATTTATCTTTATTTATTTCTGCCTAGTCACATAAAATGATGAGATTTAGTACCGAGTTTATTCCTAGCTTTACAATTAGGGATGACAACCTAGTTTCATAGTTAGGAGTAAGGGTAAGAGGCTAGTGGCTAGTTGCTAAAGGCAAGTTAATTAATACCAACATTTTTTTAGCGCCATTGCGTGGGATAGAGATTTGGGATTTATTGCGTTGACGTTAGAAATGCCAACAATTATTTTTGGCGCCGTTCTTGGGAAGGCTAATAAACTTAGGAAAGTATTGATAAACATATGCACGACAATAAGATCGATCACCCAATGGACCTCTAACTCAAACAGGCTTACCCTTGTTTCGTCTACTTCTGTATCTTATGCAGGGTAATGAATGAATGAATGGTTTTTTATCTCCCGGACAATTACACCAAAGATCTAGAGAGAGACTCTTAAGAAGAAGGAAGTTTGCAATAACGAGGGATATTTTTGAATCACCATCAAGAACACCCTCCACTTTGAAACTTGTTCTTCACAAGAGCAAGCTCCATCATCCGAAGGAGAAGAATTAGAAGCTAACTTGACACCAGTTTTTGAAGCTATGGGTGAGAAGACACTACGTGAATTCCCCTCGCTCCAACAACCGCCAACATCCGTCTTTGGACCTAATGTCGATATCGAAAACAATAGATTTGATCTCAAGCCTACGCTCATCGCTATGGTGCAAGCAAATCAGTTTTGTGGAAAGGCACATGAAGATGCAAGTGCACACTTACAACACTTTCCGTAGATATGCAAAGACCTAAAAAGATCAAAGATATACCAAAAGATGCTATCTTACTTCGCCTATTCCTATTTTCACTACTAGGAAAAGCAAAAAACGGTGGTTCTATAACAACAAGGCAACCAACACTATATGGGA
>JADLZL010003690.1:0-56755 GCA_015844335.1 Chrysopogon serrulatus | reverse complement strand
ATGAACCATAAAATTGCATCATACATACAACACATATAAATATTACAGATATGTACACATGAAATCAAACATCAAGCATAAAATTACATATAATACACATCATTTCATGTTATGAGTCCAACCATTTAGTGTTTACATGTCATTTCGTTTCAAGTTTAGACCTGCTAGGTCTGTCAGCGCTCTAAATCATTCACTTGCTAAATCACCTAATTTTGCATCAAAATATGCTCCGTCACTTGGAATTATTTCTCTCATAATAAAACCGCACAAGTCTGCTACTATATTTTCCATAGTCGTTGGAGTGAAGGGCACGTCCTTTCCTTTCTTTCTCGGCTGGAAACAAAGTTTAAAAGCATCATTGACACATGTCCCAATATTAACATTTACAACTTTAATGAGAAAACTTCATACATAGATATTATTTACCATATTTTTGTTCCCTGACGTATCGTCCCCGCTGCCTTATAAACTCACACACATAGTATCCACGATGAGACCGATCCGGTGGTTGCTTGTGGCACTATGTAATTAATGAGCAAAAGATTATTCTAAAATTGTCATGCCTTGTGTATTATTTATATGATGATATGTGTTCGGACAACTTACCGGATAATGGTGTTGTATCGTCAATGGCACACTAGGATCCGAAAGCGGGCGGCGTCGACCGGTCCTTTTTGCTTCTTATAAAACCGCCATGCTCTATAGATATCGAATATAAAACACTAAAGTTATTTACAAATTCTAATTCATATTAGTACGCAATGTGGTCGCATGTTGCCTCACCTTTCTAATTGAACCAGGGAATGGTTGATACGATTTGGGGAGGATAATGTAAGGAGTCTAGGACAAGCACCTTTTCTTCGAATGGATAAATATAAAAAACAATCCAATGGTCACTGCATGAATAAACGAGTGAGCGACACATGTACTTAGGGTTAACACGTTAATTTGAAGTACGTATATGAGCTCACGCTTACCCAAAGTTGTAGGGTGCCAATATGAAATCCCCTCGTACTTATATCTCAAAGATTGCTCTACCAAGGTAGAGGGCATAATTGTCCTCGTATTTTTTTTACAATTCTTTTATAGCTTCGCAACTTGTTCAGTGTTTTGTCCTTCTCTATCTTGGCTCTATCTTCATTTGTAAGTACAAATTTGTACATATTTTCTTATAACTTGATTGGACTCGGTAAATCGACCATCGATCCTATAGCTAATGATCTCGCTTCGTGGTCTTGCAAACTACATACAACATCCGTATATTAGAGTTTATCACATTTCAAATTTAATAATAACAATGTGTGTGCTTGAGTGATACTTACAGGGCACCAGATTGTAATGAGTTGGACGTCAAGCCGCCTATAGTTCAACAAAAGTGCATGTCCTCAAAGGTAACAAATGCCCCGCTTTTATCCATGCCGGTAGCAAACACGCCCGCTAGTATATCAACATTAACGCATGCAAAGGCCAGCATTCACTTTGCTCTCATGTACCGGTCATGAAACCTTTTTTATCGTCCATGGACCCTTTTCAAGCACCGTCCATTGCAGCATAGGCCTTCCGGGCACATAGTTCTTGGGGACATTGACATAATCATCAATCGTTGGCTTTCTTATATCCTTAAGGGTCAATGGTGTATTTGATGGCGGTTCGACATGTACATCGCCACTTGGGGCTTCCTTTGTTGGTGGCACGGCTTCAGCCACTTGGCCGGGCGGCTTCCTTTATTCTGGACGGTTTGAGCTCAACAACTCGTGTCGTCCGCCGCTTTCCAAGCCCTTTCGTAAATAGAATCGTGTACTCTTTGCTTTCCCCTTTTTTCGGCTCATAGGGAGAAACCAATTTTGGAATTAAAATTTCTTCGCCTTCTTGGAGGCCGGTGCTTGTGGGGGAGTTTGCTCGGCTTCCTTACGCTTTGGTGGTGGCGGGGAGTTTGCTCATCTTCATTCTCGCTTTGGTGGTGGCGGGGGAGTTTGCTCTACCTCCTTCTCCGGTGTTGTGTCCTTCTTGGTCGGGCGAGTCTCTGCTGCTCGCATGTTCTTGGCTGGCCCCTCGAGCTCATCCAAATGAGAATGTCATATCATGTATTGGGGATGACGACGGTGGCTCATAAATATACGGGGATCTTTGGAGCATGCATTGGCGATGTTGGGTCGTTGACTTGTTTCGGCCTCTTGGGATGGTTGATGCACCGGTGGAGAGGGTGCCGTTGGTGGATCAATCAACCTTACGTACCGTCTCGGCCATTGTATAAAGTTCTTGATTGCTTGTCCAAGCTTCTCTATACCCTCAGAGGTCAGGATGTCGATGAAGTCGTCTTCGTATCCACTCTCGACCGTCATCACTTCCACCCTGCAGTATGCATCCTGCATCTCAACACCATGGAAACTACGTCCAGGCATAGCATTGCCTGTGGCCACTTGTTTTGTATGCTGATTCCTAAGGCCATATCCAATTAACAATGAGCAAGGCCAAGGTTTATCAATAATATCGTTAACTGGATAATGGTCCTGATTTGATGTTGACGCTATACTGCTTGGAAAGGGCATAGATTGTGTGGCCATCTCCCGGGCTACCCAAGGGTTGAGCTGGGACATGCTTTGCATATATGAAGGAGCTTGTGATGACATCTGTTGAGCGGAACATCGCTTCCCGCCAACCGCTTCATCACTTCAGGATCGGGGTTTTTAACGAAGTCTTCCATCAAATCCCTAAATTTTTTGGCGGCCTGCTGCTCAAAAAAAATCCTTCATTTGCTCCTTATGTCGTTCTCTTTTCTTATACATGCCTTTCCACTCTTCGCCAAACCCTTCTTTCCAGGTGGTTCTGGATGAGACGCCCGCATACGGCTTTGGATGCTCGGGGTTACCTACAACATGATATTTAATGTCGGTGTCAATTTCTATTTTACTCGAACAAAATGGAAAATATAATTTTGTTACCTAGAGCATGGGAAAGGTTGTCCCTCTCCCTCTGTGACTTGAAGGCACCTGTCTTTTCTAGGTTTGTTGCTTCCAAAACCTTCTCGGCAATCGGCTTGATCTCATCGGGGACGGGAGATCTCATCGCTCTCGGTGTTTGCCTTCCGGCCTTGAAGCCAATTCGCACTTCTTTTCGGGCACTATATCGGTCAATGCCAACTTGCCCTCTCTCCTTTTGTTTCGTCTTCTGCCTCCATTTAGGAATTTTGGTCTTGTAACCACCGGTGCCGGTGGTGGTGGTGGTACTGTTCTTCGCAAGTTCGAAGGCGGCTCGCTCTTAGCCTTGGAATCGTCGGAGTCTTTCAGGACGCGAAAATGTGCCCACCGTTTCGCTGTGATAGGGTACCGCTTCGTCGGGTCCCGCCCCTTCTGCAGCCACTTTTTATTCATATCGTGCCTATAGCCCCGGAATGATATTGCTAAGTGCTTCATGACATGACCCTTGACCAACACTTCTGCACCCTCCGGGAAAATAAACTTAGTGCATAATCGAGTCCAACAATTCTTCCTCTTTCCTTCAGGCACCATACTCCAATCACTCCAGATGATATCAAATTCTTCCTTTACTAACCATCCAATGGCGGCCCTAAATTTGGGTAGCGCCTCTAGAGGTGCTAAGGGCTCTCCGCTCGGGCTAACCTCTGTAATCCTATAAACTTCTTAAAATCTATTCCTTTCCTCTATCTCCTCATGCCCGATCACTCTTTTTCTTTGTACTTCTTCGCTCGGAGGATGTCCCGGTCATTTGAGGTGCCGTGTCCTTCTGAACATCTTGTTCTTCTGCCTCCATTTCGGCAACAACTTGAGAGAGCACCTCCTGTCAATTCAATTGTTAGGTACATACATACACATGCATTAGTCTCTCATATAGACAATCTACTTCCATATATACCTTATCATCATCTGGATCACGTTCAGGCTCATAATTAGGGTCATGTTCCAACTCAAGAGGGGCCTTCTTAGCTCTAGGTGATTCACGTGGTGATACGCTCGGGCTCCTATAAGGTTCGGATCCAGAGGAGTCACATCCCGGTGTACCTATTTGGGCATCGACCTGCTCAGCATTTGATGGAGTACTCATCTGCATGAAATACAAGTATAAACATGGAATATAAGTATATAATCTAATTACATAGCCTAATTAGCAAATCTATCATTAATAAATCCTAACAAAAAAAAATTACTAACTTTTATTTACAAACCCTAACAAAAAACATTACTAACTATTATTAACAAAACCCTAACAAAAAAAACATTACTAACTATTATTAATAAACCCTAACAAAAACATTACTAACTATTATTAATAAACCCTAACAAAAAAATTACTAACTATTATTAATAAACCCTCACAAAAAATTACTAACTATTATTAATAAACCCTAACAAAAACATTACTAACTATTATTAATAAACCCTAAATAAAAACACTAATAACTAATTATTAATAAACCTAAATAAAACAAACTAATTACTAATTAACTAAATTACTTACTAAATTAACTAACAAACCTATTATTAACAATCCCTAACTAAATTACTAACTAAATTAACTAACAAACCTATTATTAACAATCCCTAACTTATTCATCAGATTAACTAATTACTAACTAACTAACTTAACTACTAATTACTAACTGAATTAACTAACAAACCCTAATGACAGCATATAGAATTAAATAAAAAAAAAAAAAAAACGGCGGCTGCGCCAGCCCCAACAAAGCCAAAGAAGGCCTGCCAGGCCCGAACAGGGCACGCCTTTGCATCAGGGCGCGGCGGGCGGCACCAGCCGCCGCCCGGCCCGCCGCCGCCGCCTCCTCGCGAGCTCAGCGGCGGCGGCAGGGTTGGGGCCTACCCTCGTGCTCCGCGGGTGCGGCGCGGCGCGTGAGGCGGATTGGCGGCGGCGGCGGCTCGGGGCGGCGGCGGCGGCCAAGCGCGGCGGGAGTGGAGACGGCTCCGGGCCGGCCGGCTCGCCCAGCCGAAGGCGGCGCGGCGTGAGGCGTGCTGGCTCCTCCGAGTGCGTCGGCGGCGGCGGCGTGGAGGCGAGTCTGGGTGAGCGGCGGCGGCGGATTTCGTAGCCTGACGGTGCATGCTTTCTGTGAATTCGCGCCCGGGGACTTAGAAATTTTTCGCGGGCTCGGGATTTTATATTTTTGGAACATTAGTACGTACGGGGACATTGACCCCCCGCCCAGAGTAAATTTTTGGCGGGCGTCATTGACCGCCGCCAGTAGAGTTAGTACAGGCGGCCCACAAAGATAGCTGGAGCTATTGGGAGTTAGTACAGGCGGCCGCTAACGAGGGCCGCCTGTACTAATGTATTTTTTCAATTTCCACCAGATTTCAGGTTATTTATTCCGTGTACTTAGGGTTTGTGAATTAATTTAGTAATTCATGCTGTGTTAATTAGGGTTAGTTTATATTTCATGTAATTAAGGTTTGTGAATTAATTTAGTTGGTAATTAATGGTGTATTAATTAGGGTTAGTGAATTAATTAATTTAGTAATTAAAGGTTTATAAATTAATCCTTAGTAGTTATTATTTTATTTAATTAGGGTTAGTTAATTACTTTAGTTAGTAATTCAAGGTTTTAATTAGGGTTAGTTATTAATTTCTTTAATTAGGGTTAGAATTACTTTAGTTAGTAATTCAAGGTTTATTAATTAGGGTTAGTTATTAATTTTTTAATTAGGGTTAGTTAATTACTTTAGTTAAATTCAAGGTTTATTAATTAGGGTTAGTTATTAATTTTTTTAATTAGGATTAGTTAATTACTTTAGTTAGTAATTCAAGGTTTATTAATTAGGGTTAGTTATTATTTTATTTAATTAGGGTTAGTTAATTACTTTAGTTAGTAATTCAAGGTTTATTAATTAGGGTTAGTTATTAATTTTTTTAATTAGGGTTAGTTAATTACTTTAATTAGTAATTCAAGGTTTATTAATTAGGGTTAGTTATTATTTCATGTACTTAGGGTTTTATGAATTAATTTAGTATGTAAATGATATCATTGTACAAAGGATTATAACAAAGGGGAAATGTAAGCATCTTGTTGCTTAATAAGAAAGAGTAGCATTAGGTACAAATGATAAGTGATACATGAGTTACATGATAAACAATCTAGCGTGCTACAGTCCTTCCTTGTCCATCGTGGCGCACCCAGGACAAAGAGGTTTGTGGGATACTTTTCTCAACATTTTTGATGTTTTCTTCAAAGTTTGTAAAAAGAGACATCTCGCTGAACTGGTTAACATCCTCTAAATCCATTACACCATCAACTCCTACAATTTGTTGCTTTCCGAGGGGATTGCTACATGCTTTGGCTTTTGGGTACTTTTCTTTTCATTCTTAGAGAGGATTTGTTCCACATAGAAGACCTGTGCAGCACGGTTAGCAAGGATCCACGGATCATCTTTGTAACCTACTTTACTTAGATCAAGAACTCTTGGCCATAGTTATCCACAGTGACATGTTTATCTTGAACCCATCAACATCGAACACTTTGAATCTGCAGCGTGGACCATATTCAACCTCCCATATGTCATCAATGAACCCAAAGTATGTAGTTTCTTCACCGGTTGCATCATCTACCTCACATCGAACGCCACTATTCGTGACGCGTGACATGCGCTTGGTGTCCCTACAAATGGTGGAAAATGAAAAAGCCACTAATGTCATAGCTCGCTATGATGTGACCTGGCTTGATGGTCCGGATGCTAAAATCTTGATGGTTTCTGATTCCTCTGTCATGTCCAAATTCTTTAGCCATGCGGTGAACCGACGCTTGTGTTCCTTGTGTACCCAATCATTTGTGCATCCTGGATTCTCCTCACGAAGCTCTTTCATATGCTACTTGGTGAATGGGTCCATTATTATGAGTTGTTGTAGTATGTTTGTAATGTACCTCTAGGACTATGTTGTAATCTGGCGGGATGAATGATTTCCGTCCCATCCTCCCTCGTCCACCAAGCCTTCCCTCATGTCGCAACGGAGGCAAACCAATTGATACCGGTCTTTTAGGAGATTATTACATAATGGTCCTCCGCACTCAATGGCCTCTTCTGTAGTGTATGCCTCTATCATGAAACCCTCCGGATGAGCACGATTTGACATATAGCCATTCAATATTGACATGAAATGCTCATACATCCACATTTCATGGAAATACATGGGACCCAATGTCTCAATTTGAGGCACCAAATGAACAACAAGGTGTACCATGATATCAAAGAACGATGGGGGAAAGCACATCTCCAATCGGCTCAATGTCTCGCAAAGCAAATTTTTGTAGAGACTCTAACTCATCACGGATAATTACCTTCTCAGATATCTTATTAAAGAAGTAGCACAACCGTGTGATTGCCATCTTTAAGAACACTGGATTTATAGCCCTGATGGCAATAGGAAGAAAAGTGGTCAGCATTACATGACAATCATGTGAGTTGTAGTTGGTGAGTGTAAGGTCTTTCATTGAAACAAGACTCCTTATGTTGGAGCGAAAACCGGATGGAACTTTTAAATTCTTCAACCACACACATTGCATGTTTCTCCTCTCTCTGCTTCAAAGTTATAGCTTGTCTGCTGGTAGATGGTACTTCCCATTCTCTAGGAGTACAGGGGTGAAGTTCTTTTCTCGATCTTTAAATGTTGCATGTCCAAACGTGAATTGAGACCTTTCTTTGTCTTGCTCTTTATGTCTAGCAAAGTTCCAATTACGCTGTCAAACACATTCTTCTAAACATGCATACCATCGATCGCATGTCGTACGTCCAAATCTTTCCAGTACGATAAGTACTTAAAGAAAATAGACTTCTTCTTGAATGTGTCCCCTTCATTTGCCTTCACAACCTTTCTTGGTTTCCCATCATTGGTCTTCTTTCCAAAAACAAACTTGACATTCTCAACTGTCTTGTACACTCTGTGCCCTTTACTATAACCCGATGGAGCAAAGAGATTTTGATTCGTCCATATTGTCAAAGTACTTGTTCATCTTTTGTAAGCGGTACTTATGGTCTGCCGGTAGCCACCTCCTATGCCTCATGTACACTATCTTGTTAGATGGAGGAAGAGACACGTGCCATGTTCCATCTATGCACTCTACACAACCAACCTTTCCCTTGAACTAGCCTGATAATGAAAAGAGAGCAGGGTAATCATTAATTGTGACAATAATAATTGCTCTCGGTGTGAATGTCTCTTTCTTGAACGCATCGATCATGTCCACACCCACTTCCCATAGTATTTGCATCTCTTGCATTAAGGGCTCCGAAATACATCCATATCAACTCCAGGTTGTGTAGGTCCAAAAATAAGAATGTTTAGCAAAAGATATTTTCTTTTTTGACACAACCATGAAGGACGGTTGTATATTGTCATGATCACTGGCCATGTGTTTGTGCGTGCTGCTCCTCTCGGCAAATGGATTCATTCCATCGGTACTCGAGCAAACCTTACATTTCGTGGATCCTCGGCAAAAGTCCGGATATTTCTTATCGAATTCTTGCCATTGCTTTGCATCGGCCGGATGTCGTAACTTTTCATCATCTTTCCTTTCATCGAAGCATGTCGGTCATAAGTTCTGCATCATCCGGGTTTGCAAACAAACACCTCAAACGATCAACCACGGGGAGATACCATATCACCAATGCAGAATTCTTCTCAACGCATAATAGTCCACTTCGATATTGCTAGTGGGCTTTAAACGTTTGTCTTGTTGAGTCTTTGTTTGGGTCTTCTTTCGCTTCCTCCCTCAAGAAACAGAGGCTGCATTCTCTTCCTCTCGATAATCTTTATTCGCCTTGTACCTACTAGCACCACAATTTGGACAAATTGTCTAAGTCTTTTGTATCTTGATCACCCCGATATAGAATACAATGATTTCTACATGCGTGGATCTTCTCAACACCCATCGTAAGTGGACTGACTAGCTTCTTTGCATAGTACGTATTAGCAGGCACTTTGTTGTCCTTAGGAAGAAGGTCTCCAAGTACACGCAATAAATTATTGAAGCTAGCATCGGACCAACCATATCTAGCCTTAATTGTCAAAAACTGAAGAACAGCCCATAGTGTCGACCACTCTTTGGAACAACCTTTCGACTCGTCGTACAAAGGCTCCTCTGCTGCCTTCTTTAAGGCTTCCATTCGCTTCATGAAGAATATTGATGGATCCGCACAACGGTTTATTATTGCCTCTAAGAAATCTGCATCTTCAATGGCATCAGTGTTAGCATGCTGAGTTTCATTGACATCGAACGTAGCATTATGAGTTTGATTGACATCTGGCATAGCATGATGGGTTTCATTGATATCTGGCATAGCATCACATTCATTGAGATATGGCATTAGACCCTCCACATTGATGTTACTTGCAGTGTTGTCAGTTGTCCGCATATAAGGTGTAGAACTACCCTCACCATGTTTTGTCCATATCAAGTAGTCCTCCATAAATCCTCTATAAACCAGATGAGAAGTGATTGCTTCCACATTGTCGAATACCATAATATTTTTACAGTCTGCGCATGGACAACATATGTGCTTCGCCTTTGTTCTTTGAGCATGTATCTTCACGGCATCAATAAATTTTTGGACCTCCACTACATATGATGGGTCTAATCTTGATAAGTTGTACATCCATAATGATCTCTCCATATTTATCTGTAATTAGTTAAGAAAATATTGTATGTTACTCTAAAAACAAAACGAATATAACCCCTCACAACTAAGATACTAACCTCCATCAAATAAACAGATATGAAAACCTACCCCTCATTAACAAACCCTAAGTATAGGCAATTATAAAAAACCATTAAACGGAGACGACGACTTGATTAACAAACCCTAAGTACAGGCAATAATAACTAACCCTCATTAACAAGCCCTAACCACATGAAATACTAAGTAATCCTAATTAATAAACTATTAATTACTAAATAAATTAATTCACAAACCCTAAATACATGAAATATGTAACCCTCAATTATAAACCATTAATTACTAACAAAAATAATTCAAAAACCTAAGGTACATGAAATAATAACTAACCCTAATTAACAAACCATTAACTACTAAATTAATTTACAAACCCTAAGTACAAATAATATACCTTACACTAATTAACAAACCATTACTTACTAATAAGTAATTTAATTAAAAAACCCTAAGTACAGAAAATCACTAACCCTAATTAACAGTACAATTAATTATTTACTAAACTAATTTAAAGTTTATAAGTACAGGGAATAAGTACAACGATTTTAAAAGTGCTTATCATTACTCTATTGCATAGATCTACTCACAAGAATTCTAAAAAGTATTTATTGCATAGACCTACTCACAACAATTTACTATGAATTTACAAAAAAAAATTAGCTAAAACTCTCTCTCTTGCCCTAGCTATGAACCCTAACCCTAACCCTAGATTTAGAGCACCTCCAATACAAGAATTGAACCAAAGAATCACTAAAAAATAGCTTCAAGGGCACTAACTAACCTTTTGGAAGTTTCTCACCAAAGAAATGAAGTTCAAAAGCTCCCCCCCTTGGAATCGCCACTTTCTGTCCGCCATCGCGTACGCACGGGGGGTGTAAATCGTTTTGTCCGGGAGGTTGACGAAGGAAATTTATAGCAGGATTAACACAGGCGGACACTAGTACAAAAACAGTTTTATGGTAAAAAACGAAGGAAGTTTGCATGTGTGTGCTCATATTCAAGCAGTAATGTTTTCATAATAAAAACTTCTCCATTTTTATTGCCCATATGGAAAACCATCTTATACACATTTTGGTATATGGAAAACGCGATGGATATGTGCCATACATTCTAACTACAATAATATAACAACCATGAACAAAGTAGACATACATTTAAACTTCTGTACCATCGATCATACTGCCTTGAGGTCCTTATGCATGAGAAATGAAACTTTTGACTACCTGAACTAGAGGCTTTGTAACACCCTGTGTCCAAAACTGGCTAGCTCCATACGAGGAACTGCCTTCATACGCGTAGCACCTCGCTCCCGCATCCAAAACTACTTATATGGTCAGCTCCGCACGTGGAACGGCCTACATAAGTGTAACCTCGCTTACACTTTCATCCTCGCTTCGTGTAAATTGGTTAACTTTGAGGTGCTACGTTTGGAACAACAAGGCTCACATGGAATGGCCTTCATAGACGTATCACCTTGTTTCATGTAAAAGGATTAACCTGAAGATGCTACATTTGGAACAACAAGACTCATAAGTTGGCCCTCACCCTCCTATACTTCCAAGGTGGCACTAAACCCACCAATCACAACCACATATGGACCACATGGGCCACCTTCACAACTACTACAGGCTTCGAACAGGCTGGGGTGTTACATTCACGCCCCCCTTAAGGGATGATGCCCTTTAGCAGCTCACCATAATATGTGGCAGACGTCCAAGACCACCCCTTGGTACACCCCCTCCATGGCATGTGCAGCAAGGGCTAATGCTCTGAATACCATCTGTAACACCACGCGTCCAAAACTGCTTATATGGCCAGCTCCACACGTGGAACGTCTTGCAAACACATAGGCACCTCGCTTACATTTTTATCCCCGCTTCATGTAAATGGGTTAACTTAGAGGTGCTATGTTTGGAAAGACAAAGCTTATAAGCTAGCCCTTACCCTCCTACACTTCCAAGGTGGCACTAAACCCACAAATCACAACCACACATAGGCTACATGGGCTAATTTCAAAACTACTACAGGCTTCGAATGAGCTAGGGTGTTACAGGCTTCCACGTCAAAAGCTTATTTCTGTACTGATTCATCTTATTTGTATTTTTGTAGGCTCATTTCTTTCCTATGCACTGACATGTAAATACAGTTGTTCAATTCGTTTTATTTTTCCGCTGTACTTTTGGACAGATACACAAATTATGAACATCTATTCATCTCCTTACAAAATCTTGGCCTCAAAATGATAGCAGAATGAATTACTCTTTTTATGGTGCTGTTGCAGTGTTACCTTCCTTTTTATGCTGACAAAGTACATCATTTCTGATTGAATTTTCTGTGCCTTCAGATTGAAACACTAATTTTTTTCATCTATAATAGAAACTTTGCTATTTTTATTACGGGATTTAGTGTTTTTACCCCTATTCTATATTTCAATGGTGATTTTGCCCCTTCTTTTTTAACTTTGTGATTTTGGCCTCGTTATTTTTAGATGAAGCTCCTGTTTGCCCCTATTTTTAACACTGTTCGAAAAGGTTGGATTAAATGGCCAAAAAAAGAAAAATAAAAAAACTCCACAACAAAAGGACACCAGTACCCCTCGAAAACTTTCCCTTCTCCCTTCCCGACTGCCAAGCTAAACGAAGAAAAGGCCGTGCGTGTTAGGGTTTCGTGTCCTCCCGGCAGCGTGGCTCCGGCGGCGCGGCGAACTCCTCACTCTGCCCGCCCCCATCCCTGCCTCACGCATGTGGCTGGGGCCCCGTGCACCTGTGGCAGGTGTTCGCCCCTGGCTCACGGCCACGGTGGCGTGGCCGGGAGCCTCGAACGCCGCCCCGCCCCGTGGCCTCCAGTCCGGCAGCAGCAGCGGCTCTAGTCGGCCACCTCCGAGACGCTCCAGTCGGTCACTTGCGTTAGGTAGTCTCAAGTTCCGCCATGTGCACCCTGATCCACTTGCGTGCTGCTCTCGAGTCTCGCTGAAGCTTCTGGTTTCTAGACTTGAATCCGAGTACATACTTGCTGGATGCCTAGATATCTTCAGTTGCAGTTGAGCTAATTGATTTAATTACGAGGTTAGCATCTAGCTCATTTATAGCTCAATACTCCTAACTTTTGCTGATATCTTCATCCGAAAGGCTCCAACATTCACAATATATGAGTTCGATGCTCCAGTCAATTGTGCACTTGTTGTGTGATATTAAATACTATTTATTTGGAATTATGTGTGATGTCAATTTGTTGTGTGATATTAAATTCTATTTATATGGACTATCGGCTAAAATGTTGTTGAATTTTTCAAAAATAAATTATGTATACAAAATGTCAATTTGCTGAAAATAGGGGTAAAAACACAAAATGGCATAATAAAACAGGGGTAAAAATGCATGGGCAAAGTTGTCTTTCCATCCAAAAGTTAACACCGTTAGAGGCATATAACAGATCAGGGGCAAGCCCTTTCTTCGTTCTAAAAAAGCTGGAGTAAAATCATAAAGTTAAAAAATAAGGGCAAAATCATAAACGGTCACTAAAGCAGGGGTAAAAACGCTCAAGCCCCTTATTATGTACGTGAAAAACTGTCTCATACACATTTTGTTCAATGGAAAATCGCCTCCCTATAGCCTGTAACATGGATATTTGCCGGTTTGAATAGATTATTATCATAACCGGCAACAAAGTAGTTATGCAATCGAACTTTTGTACCATTGCTTATACTGGCTTGAGGTGCTTATGCATAAAAAAGGTAACTTTTGACTACCTAAATTAGAGGCTTCTGAACAAAATTGGTACACCATCTGAACAAGTGAGATTAATAAGCATGCGTATTTACCGTCATCGGTTTTGTGATTTTCTGCAGTTTATATTAGTTGTATCTCTTGCTGTCCAGGTACTTCTTCTGAATGGTTCACATGATAGAGGCACTACCAGGCTATCAGCCTTTGACTTTGTTGTTCCAGTTACTGATGCTCTAAATTCGTAATCTAGAGATCCTTACAAAAGCTTAACAAATCGTGTAACTTTATTCTATATTTCTCTAACAGTTATTTCAATGAGTCAGACATTCAACAAAGAGGTCTTGCTTGGTCCAAAAATTGGCATTACAATTTTTAGAATACAGGCGTTATTGTCCAGCTAAGATTCTGCATTGAATATTTCTTTGCCATTGTGTGCAGCCGAGTGACTGTAAATCCTATATTGGTTCCTGAATGACGCAACTTCCTTTAGACGTTTGAAATTGGGCTGCTGAGCGAAACTTTCATCTTCTAAGTGTCTCTATTTTATTGACTATATGATAGTCTTTATATTTTGGACTATGCACTAAAGAATTACCACTATATCTATAACTCTAAAAGGTACTCATATCAAAATTTCTTAAGATGAATTCGTGTCAGACTAATGATACATATGAATTGTGGTTCACTTAAGAAACACACTTTTCTGCATGGCTGTGCACTTTTCTTCTTCATGTAACTAATCGTCTTTTATAATCATACTCACTCTTGTGCACCCATTGCCAAGACAAGCCTCTCTCACCAATAAGAACCTATCTGTAACTAATTTTACAAATCTAATGGTACTAATCTTTTCCTTCTATGTACAATCATATGCTATGCTATATTTTCGACTTCCTACCCAGTGCGAACCATAGGGGTACCTGTTAGTATTCTTAATTTCTATGTGCCACCCTCAACTAGGCATAGCGTGAATAATTGAATTTGCAATATACTCCCTCCATTCCAAATAGATAAATTTGTTTTTCATACATATAAGAATACACCATGTCTAGATAGACAATAAAAACAATGTACCTAGAATAGCTAAAATGTCTTATGTTTTGAAATTGAGGGATAAATCTATATTTATATTTGTATTCTCTTATAAATCAAAACTCCACTAGATGTTTTGTCTCTTTATGGAAGGTGTCCATATCACTCCCCACTAAGTGATCCAAGTAGATGTTTTATCTCTTCACATGAGGTGTCCATATCATTTCCCACTAAATGTCCCAAAAACTTTCAATTCTTTCTTGCAAACTATCTATGCCATCCTTTTTTAATTACACAAAATTTCCACATTAACTCTATCATGTGTAATTCTTTTAATATTTAATCTGTTAACGCACAAGTCATCTACATACGCTATTTGTTTCATCACCTATTCTTCTATATAACGTGATCAAATATTCTATTGGTTTTCTTCTATTAGCTTACTGTTTTTTACCAAATCTAATATTGTAAAATAGCATGGAAGGCAAATTCATATGTATATAGGGAGAGTATACTTTATAGCTGGCTATAGAATAAGTTATTCTACAGCCTCTTTTCATTTACGATAATTTTTGTACTAATTCATGATAATGTGAAAGCATATTTATAATAGTTGAGTTACTATAACACATGGGGCTATTTACTGTCTTAGTAAGGTGTTACTGTAATCCCGTAATCAACATAGAATTATCATAACTTAAAGTCGCTCTTATTCTGTAGCTAGTTATAGAGTAATAGTTCTATATATATGTGTATATATGGCAATGCCCAGGTATGCTTCTAGTTTAATAAAAGGGACACTTTCTTTGCAAGGTGATGTATATATACAATTTCAATTTTGACAACTACTTTTTAGTATTATAAGATAACACTACACTCACACCCATGAGTTTATTTTGTTAGGATGCATATAATAAAGCATTAAAATCACTGAAAATCTCAAGGCAATGAGTGGGTATGCTTCTAGTTTAATAAAAAGGACACCGTTTCTTTGCAAGGTGATGTATATGTACAACTTTAATTTAGACAATTACGTTATTATATTATAAGATAACACTACACTGACATCCACGAGTTTATTTTATTAGGATGCATACAATAAGCAACTAAAGCTGTGTGTTAAAGTGGTTAATAATAACTATATGAAGAATTAAGTTTGTCTAGAGAATGACGCCTGGTGTTTTAAGTCCAACCAAACTCGAGTTTCTGATCCTTGATCTAAATGGATGGCCCACATCAAATCCTCTCCCAATCTTATCTTGTTTTCCTAATATGTTTCAGTTTGTGTTATTATAAATCATACATGTATATATGCATGAAGCATTGATCGGGTTGATTTCAAAGCGAAATACGTAAATGTAGCTTGGCTTCCATTCAAACACATGAGTCAATCATACATAAAAGTGTGATGCAAAGGTGAAAAATAGGAAAGGATCAGAAGAAATATAAACATATAAACATTACCTGGTCACCAATGTTTACCATGAGCGGACAAAGTTAAGAAAGTATTTGTAAGAATATTCTAATGGAAATAAGATTGTGAACACATGCAGGAGTATTAACTTAGTGTCCAAATCCAAAAAATATAAATATGGATGGGGAAGTAGACAGAGAAATTGTTAATAGAGGATATCATGAAACAATAAAGTAAAAAGTATATGTGAAATTATGTTAGACTATGAGCACAGGAGAGACAATTTCAACTAACATTTATCTAACACACAAAGACGTGGGTTTTGCGTGACGAAAAATTGTTCCAAAAATATATAGAGTATTGCATTGGAATTTGAACTTTTAATTTATTATTTTGTTTTTATAAATTGGGTGTCCTAAAACCTTCATGCATAAATAAATTTCTAATTTTTTGCGTCCCTAAAAATTCTTGGCTCGAATGGAACCATGGGTCATAGACTAGTTTTATTACTCCCTCCATCCCCAAATAAATCATTTCATATTATCTATGTCAGTCAAACTTTTTTAAGTTTGATAAATTTTATAGACAAGTGTAACAAGATCAAAGACATAAAATGAGTACATTATGGAAATATATTATATGGTAAATCTAATGGTACTAATCGTAATGTTTTTTTCTAGAAATTTGTTCAAAGTTTAAAAAGTTGCAATTAGGAAAAACTCTAAGAATCTCTTCTTTCTTGCAAAGGGTGCCCTATATGTTTGAGGAAAATAAGGGCAACAATTACTAACTTGTACTTCTAGAAATGATATTTTAGTTAACTGACTGAATTTTTTTTTTACCTAAGTTTGTAAAGTAAATTTGATGATTGATATGGTTTTCATTATCTTGGGTAGTCTTTGGAGGCTCAAAGTTTCTGGTACAACTACTCTCTTATCTGTAGTGCAAAATATTTTTTGCATTAAAATATTTACAATTTGATATATAAAATTTGCAACAACCCCATACTGCAGAGTCTGCTTAGGTTGGAAGTATTAATAATATATATATATATATATATATATATATATATATATATATATAAGAATATTTTCAAAGCCTGCTCAAACTAGATGTTTGCAATAGGAAAAAAAATTGCAGCCGAAGGAGACTGACATCCTAATTGAGGGCCTATTTGGAATCATGGAATTCCACAAGAATCAGAGCATGAATTTCATAGGAAAAACATGGAAATTCCAGTCTTCCAAACATATACTAAGAGTTCATGAATGATAAAGTAATGCACTATTTCAGCATGATAAATGAACAAAAAACCAAAATGAATTTTTATGCACGTAATAAGTTTTAAGTACCTGTTTCTTTAGAAGTAACCAAGCATCTTCTTGCTCAAGTTTTCCGATACGGTGGTGGGGCTCCTCCGCTTTCATCCCTCGTGCGACTCTGGTATCTCTTGTGGTGATGAGGACACGAGTACCATTATTAGCTGCTGCAACATTGATCAACGGAGTCCGAAGCACATCCTCCCATGCACGGCTATCCCAAACATCATCCATTATCAACAAGGTCTTATGTCCCTTCAAGGAATCCATGAGAGTTCGCTCCAATGTTTCCCTGTCTACGGCAACATGGCAATTTTCTCCAGTTCCAGTAATTACTCTACTTAATATGTCAAGGTCATTAAAATCCTTGTTGACACTCAACCATATTTTCTTTGAGAACTCTTGTTGTATGATGTCATTCTTGAAGATGTTTCTAGCGAGGGTCGTTTTTCCAATCCCACCAACACCAACAATGGCGAATACCATGATTTCATTGCATAGTCGCTGGGTTTGATCCTCCTTTGTGAGCAACTCCACAATATTTCTAGTGTCTTCTTCGATCTTCTCACCGACCAAACTAAACTCATCAAGCAATGATGACGTCTGACGTGCACTAGGACCATATGATACCATCTTTCTTCCATGGTCCTCATAGGTACCAAGGTTGAAGTTGAATGATGCACTACGTGCCTTGATGCCATCTAGCCTCTTGTTAAGGCTCTTAATGTGGCTTCCGATGTCATGGGCATGGAGGGGATTCCGCAAACAGAAAAGCAATGGGTTGAAGCATCCTGCATCAGGCCTTGGGCCTTGCTCCATTGCCTTGAGATGGCATAGGTCGAGGATGTCGGTGGCTTCATACATGGCATCTCTTAGTTCTCTCACAAATGCTTGGACACTTTGGTCAGTGATGTTCCTCCTATCAGCATCAGCAAGGAAGTTCTTGAGATCTCCAAGCTTAATGCCCATGTTACCAATCTCACCAGATACCCCAAGCAACATATGCACCTCTTCTTCCACCACCTGCGTGAGCATGTTTTGGATGTAGGATGCCAAAGCATCTAGGACACCGGCCATGATTGACAACTTTGGTTTCTGCTGTAATAAAATCAGAAAAAATGTGATTTTTTTTTTTTTAGGAATGAGAACAAAATGACGTGAATTCCAAAATGGCAATTTAATTTTGTACAAAAAAAGATATCAATTCACTGCCAATGCACCATCACGGCACTAGTACTGGCATATCATTCATACAACTTCATCACAGTAGGCACTAGTACTGGCATATCCTGTTCATAGCCTCATCACCGGGTTGTCCACAGAGCAGAGACTGCAGGCCCCTCTTAGTTCATCAGTCATCATAGGATCGTACCAGGACATCTATAGGTACAGCACCGTTCGGATCCTTTAACATATTGATGAATAATTTATTTATAGCTTACAAACCCTTTTACTTTTAACTATTAATTGTATTTTTAACTTAAATTTTAGGATCATTGAGCATAATGTCATCTAGAAAGTTCGAATCTAGTAATGATAAAAAAAAAAAGGAAAAACCGGGTGGATGCATTGCTTGAGTCAGAGAGAGGATCTATGGAAAATTTTCTCTAAGAGTGATTCTAATATAGCTGCTTCAAAGAATCCTACCGAATTGGCATGTATTTATGAGAATCTATTTATATATAAATATATAATTTTTTATAAGAAATACCTTTAGAAAATAAACTATAGGCCTCAATATTAGCTCTCGACCTAGGTCTAGAAAAACTCAGGACCGGCACTGTATAGGTGCAGATCTAACTACGCATCAGCAGCTCAACAAACTTAATGATCGAGGAAACACACCTGAGCTCGACGAGCTGAGTAATGGCCGGAAGCGGCGAGGCAGCGCTGGTGTTGTTCGTTCTTGGTGGTGGAACAGGATCTATTGGTTCGTTTCGTTAGACAGGAATCGGCAAGGACATCGTCGACCTGACCCACCAGATACTACTGCTGGATCATGACGCACCGGTGAGTGATGAAAGGAGGAGCAGCGAGATGGATGGATTTAGGTTCCGATGTGAGGATCTTGCCCGCAAGGATGGCAGTAGCTGGTATTGGCTTTTGCGGGCTGCTTGAGCTGGGAAGGAAATGTATTAATGATGATTCAGGGAAGGAGACGGTGACTGGAGTTGGTGGTGGTGACAGCGCAAGGTGGGCAGGAAAGTGCATGACAGATTCCATCGATTTCCGCGTGGCGTCCTATTTCATTCATTCCACACCGGAGCCACCATGTGAAACGGCGGCGAAAGCATTGAGTGCAGTAGCGTGGTGGTACGTACGCGCAAGATGCTTTCTCGTCGCCCGACAAAGGTGGCCGGCCGTAGGATAAAGAAACCAATGCAACTTGGTAGTGGCCACTGTCCGGCTCTTGCGTCCTATACTGGAGGCTAAAAGTTTACAAAGGTAGACCGGATTTTCAGTTACTACAACACTGGGAAGACAGCAATGGCAGTTCATTTCCTTCCCTTCCAATCACCTGTGTGTAGATGGATCGTATTGCTGGTACCAAAATTCCTCTTCGGAGTCGTCCATGTACGTACGAAATTATGAACAACTGGATTTCTTTGAGATTCCCATGCCATGGAATCTCGATCGGCCACACTCTCGCACCGGCCTTTAACTCCGATTGGTGCGCTCTGCAAAAGACACACTGATTGGTGCGCTCTGCAAAAGCTATGATGTTATATTGTTGCTAGTTGGAAGTTCGTTAACAATTTGATCGCCCATCAAGATGTTAGACGTCTAACTAGATGCTCATATGCATGCACTGGGTAGATGCCATGCATGGTGCTCTACACTACTCTGCACCTACTTCGAGTGGCTGCAAGCTTCACGTGTGAGTGTGTGACTGTGTCCGGTGCCACTTTACATGGCACGCGGACGCGGGTGCCACTTTAAAGACGGATTTTTTGACTTTCTCGCGCGGCGCTGGAAATGGGCAGGTGCAAGGCAGAACGATGAGATTCAGATTCATTGCCAGCCGCCGGTGACAGAAAATTCAGTTCACAGTGATCAATACTCTGGGTAACGAGAGCTTCCATGGCGCCTACGACGCACAAACAAAGGAAACACCCAAACATGTTCCTGTGTTCACAACTTTTTTTAAAATAATCTATGCAAGGAAAATTATATTTCAATTTGAACATGAAACAAAATATATATGTGAAGGTAAAAATTAGAAATTGTCCCCTCAAATAGAAATTGAGTTTAAGACCGACAGAGATGTTATTATATGAACCTTTACTAAAAACAAGGGAATATGTGTGCATAATGGAAATCGCTATGATATTTCTATCGCCCAAAAACATATTTGGATCATCTTATTTGGAGATTGGACAAAGAAAACAAATTTTCAATGGCTGATTCAGCCCAATCATCTGGCCGAAACGAACTTAGCTAGTTCCGAAAATTGGCTAAGCCATTTTTACAACATTCACCAATACAAGAGTTGGTTGCACGATTGCATTTCTCTGGTTGAGCTGATCGAAAACATATACGGATTCGCTAATTTCGAATTAGTTATGATTTTCAGAAGGTTTTGGAAGGGGTTTGGAGCTCTTGAGGGATAAGGCCACTCCTTCTTATAAATAAAAGGGTGATATCTGATTGAGGTCTCCAAGACACGTAATCGATACAAAATCAATGAAGTTGCTCTCTTTAACCTCTTTTCCTATCTACTCTTCTAGTTCTTAGTTGTCGTTGCGTGGCTTGTGGATCAACAACGACGAAGCTCTAGAGTGATCAGTCAGGCTAGGGAAGCCCATAGCCACCGTGCCCACGATGACTCTTTTTGCGATGTGTCCTGTATAACGTGCTCTCGGGCATAACATAGGGTGCATGATGTAAGGGGATTGCGCTCTACGGCTCAGGTTGCTGGTACCCAACAGATCAACCGCGAGGTAAGTACTTTAGAAGTTATTTTGGATAGTGATACGGTCTCTAAAGTATAGCTTTGGCTTTATATTTTTATAAAAATAGTCATCACAAAGTAATATATTTATACTTTTATGAAAATATTTTTTAAAACAAATCTATTCATATGGTTTTTACATTTTCAAACTCAACAACTTAAAAGATATTCATGATTTATATTCGAAGTATTTGATCCAAACCTTGTTAAAACGACTTCATTTTCCTATACGAAGGATGTATCAAATGATACAATTAATTCTTACCGGCAGCAGACACGCACCTAGTAGGGATAGAAATGCTTCAAATATTTTCCAACCAATCAAAAAGAATCTTCTGTCGGATATACCAAAAAAAATATTAGATACAAGTTCCGATTTTTATAACGGTTATCAAATACGTGTATAAGATGACTGATATCCATCGGATATCTAATAACCAATGTTTTAACTCAGATACAAACAGAAATAAAAATCCAAATGCCCAGCGGATATATCAGAAATGTAAAATGATGCCCATGGTGCATGATCGAACGTGTGAATTCGCCAGTTGGGCACTGAAGGAAGGTAGCAGAGGAAAACAGAGTACTACTAGGTCTTGATTTTTACAGCAGGCAGTTGACAAAAATGTGCAACGCTGGGCCTCTGTCGTGAGAGCGGAAGCAGCAGAATCGCATCAACAACTGCTAGTACAAATGCAGATTAACCCACCGAATGCCTTCAGGTGCATACCCTGCGGATTGGATTGGATCCATTGGTCGGACCAGGAAGCCATGCGCTCGGCCTGATTGCAATGCAAGCACGCCTGACGCAGCCACCCATCTAAAGGGCGATATGCATTGGGTAATCACCGTGCCCGGACGTCCGGACGCCAGCGTGCGTCCGGATGCCGGCCTCCTAGCGACGCCGCCTTCTTCTCCACGCCCGGCGTCCCCCTCCCCCGCCCTCCATCCATCGCGCCCACCGCCCTGCCGCCCGCCCCCCGCGCGGTAGGGGTCTCGCCGAGCTCCGCCCGGACGTGGCCGCGGCTGTGGAGCTCCGGCGAGACCCTACCGCGCCTGCGGCGGCTCCTTCTTCCCCTCCCCCGCCCCCCCGCCGCCATCTCCACCGCCCGAGCTCCAAGCTCCGGCCATGGCGTCCCCCGCCCTAGACCTGGCCCACCGCTGGCCCCCGCCGCCCCGCCCACCCTAAGCCGCCCGCCTGCAGCCCACCGCCTGTTCCCTTCCTCCCCGGCCGGCCGGACAATCTACAGCCCACCGGAGTTGGAGAAGAAGGGGGTGGAGCTTGCCGGCGGAGGTGGCTGCTGCCATGGCGCGGTGGGGCGCGAGGAGGATCTCGGAGCGCGCGGGAGGAGAAGCGCGTCGTCGTTGCCGGGGAGGGAGAAGGAGAGGGAGTGGGCGGACAGGAGCGGGCGCGCGGGACGCGCGTCCGGCAGGGGTCATTACCGATATGCATTACACCTGCATGCGTTCCCGTGTACGTACGTTATTACATGATGAAATACAGTAGAAAGCGACTTGCAACATCCTTTGCGATCCTCGTCCGAGCCGTCCTTTGCGATCACTGGCATCCGCACCTCGCCAAGGCCACGCTGCCCGAACTTGCTTCGAGCCTTGTCTCCGCCGCGCGACCACGAGCCCACCACTGCCGCCGCCACTGCACCGCCCACACACGACCATCGCCCTGCCGCATCGCAACCAGGCCAGATGAGTCCATTCTAGAAACCAACCAGACCATAAATCTTCCTGGTGTCCATTTATTTGTGGAGTAGGTTTGCTTGTTATAGTGAATCCTTAAGGCTAATCTCAATTGGGTTTTATGGAGTTTTATGGGCATTAAATACGCTGACATGACACAGTATTTATTAAGAGAGAGATTGTAAAAGTTTCATGGGAGTAGAGATAGTTTCATGGGATGAAACTCTTCTGCACTGTTTCTAAAATCTGAGTGCATATAAAACTGTGCTATGAAACCACCACTGAGACTAGCCTAATGCAACCTGTTTGTTTGACCTCTATGTATTCTCACTTCTCATGCTATAAAGTTGTTAGACAAGGTAATAATAGTACGGCCCGACTAACTTCCCAATACAGGTCAGCGCCACAAATGCGAAACTAGGAAGCTACGCTGAATAACCAACGCAGTGAGAGGCAAGCTGGAGAAATTCGTTTACCATGGCTGTGCAAACAGCACGAGGATGTAGGCTGTAGAGGCAGACTTTGCATGTGCAGGAAAGCAGAGTAGATAAACAGTTTAACTGAAAACAGAGCATTGTCATACGTGTCAGGCCCAAAGCAGCGCATCAGCCCCATCTTTGCCGATGTTTTATAGCGTGTATGGGCTGCCTTTTTTAGTTTCATGGCGTAAGTTGTTAGACAAGTATAAGGTAATAGTACCAAATAAAATTGCTGAGTAACATTCCAATGCTGGTTAGCACCACAAATGCGAAACATGGAATGCTACGCTGAATAATCAACGCAGTGACAGGCAAACTGCTGAAATTCATTTACCCTGGCTGTGTATACAACACGAATATTGGTTGTATAGTGGTGGAGACTTTGCATGTCCAGGAAATGTAAAAGGAACCCCGAAAAAGTATTGTAAGGAAAGCAGAGTATAATAAATAGTTGAACTGAAAATAGAGTGCGTCTTGCTTCCTACACCAGTTGGGACGGTCTGGACTCCTGGTTTATCTAAATCATTTCTGTTGTCAGAAGTGCAAGGCCCAAATTAGCGCAGCAGCCCCCGTGTTACACACCTATTTAGCCTCGTAGTATGGATTTGCCGCACCTTCTTCTCCATCGATCCACTGATCCGTCGAGGGAGCAGCAATGCGGCTGGCTTCACAGCAGTGCAGGCACGCTTGATGCAACCAAACTGCCAAACGACGATACGCATTGCACCTGCATTCAAGTGTTGCCCAAATCTGTCACACTAGATGAAACAGAAACAGATCGCAACGTAGGAGTCACTGTGTGTCAAGGAGGCGTGCATGTTTGTTCCAGAGCTGAAATAACTGAAACACCACCAGATGTTCTCAGGATGGACACAAGCAATCAACGCGTAGCCAAATTTACCTGAAGCGTACGCAGAGGGGCACAAGTTTCTCTGCATCCATGCGTCGTCCAGTCTGCCACTCGTCTTCGACGGGGCATGTCTCAGAGTAAGGCAACCACGCGCGATCCATGCGGGCTGCAGGAGACGAATGGAATAGACTGGGTGAATGAAACTAAGAAAACAGAGTACCAGAAAATAAAATATGTTAGCTGGCCTTTGTTTATCTACCTTTGGCAATTGCAGAGGGACTGATATTTGTCTCGAAGAGCAAAGGATCGCTTGTGTACAGCACGTACCACTTCCTTGGACAGCCTTCATCGTCTGCATAGGCTTTGACTTGTTGGATGTGGCAAAACTTGTGCCACTCAGGACCAGATTTCCCGGCTGCTATGGACGTGAGCAGCGATAAGCAACAATCTAGCAACAAATGCCTTGGGTTTACATCCTGCAAATACCTAGGGACTGTTTCCATGTCATCGTCCTCCAAATTGAGCCTCTCTAACGTAGGCATGCCCTCTAGTACCTTCAACTTTGGGCACTTGACGATGACGAGCTTCTGTAATTTTGGAAAATTACTGATCCTCTCCACCTCAGTGTTTCTAAACACATCGAGGTGGACAACAGAAGTAAAGTTCTCCAAAAAGATTAGGTTCTTGACGTCATATATGCATAATTTCTTCAAAGCCCTTGCGTGGAAGGCAAGGCCAGGTGGCACACACCTCAACTTGCACATTTGAAGTGTATACTCCTCCAAGATAGGCATGGCTTTCACTTGTTCCTCCCACACCCATTCCTCCCATTCGATCATTCCGTAGAAATACAGCTTCTGCAATTTGGGAAACGCAACCTTTACCTGATTGCTTGGTTGTAGGAATTCATGCCCAACACGCTTGATTGCTGGGGCCCTTGTAATCTGTAGGAGGTTCAACCAGGTTAGTTGACTCAAGCCACTAGGAAGCTCCGTGCAGCAGGCCAAGTCATCCATCATTAGAATCCTCAGGTTATGAAGGGGCATAGCTGTTCTCTGCATCATCCAAATTGGGAGTCGCTGACCAAAATACCCATCAATGTAAAGGTTTTCTAGGACAAGCGGAGGGCAGAGCTCATCAAAAACCTCCTCGATTTGTCTCTTTTCATTCACTGAGATTCCTTCTTCCTGTTGTACCAGGCCACCATCTCCAATTCTGCTGGTGCAACACAATGAAAGATATCTCAGGCCATTCTTTTCACCAAGTTTGGCCTTTATAGCAGATGTGGGAGAAGCTACATTCTCCAAGAAATGGATAATAAGTTCTGTCAGCTGGGAGAGAGGCCCTAGTTCTTCCAAAGTACAGTGATCACAATCCATCTGAGCTGCAAATCCATATAATTTCCTCAAAGATGTTAAACCACAAAACTCCCTTGGTATAACAGTTATTTTTGTCCCTTGAATTCTAAGAAACCTCAAGTTTTGTAGCATTCCAATGCTATGGGGAAGCTGAGCCAAATCCTGACAACCACGAAGGCTAATGTACTGCAAGAATTTCAACCTGCCAATGCCTTCAGGTAACTTAGATATACTACTATTTGCTATTGACAAATACCTCAAGTGTTTCAGTAGATACAAAGATTCAGCTATTGCATCAAAATTTACACTGTCCAAATGAAGTGTTCGAAGACCTGAAAAAGAAAGAAATGAATCTCCTGGTTGAATCTTTATATTACCGAATAAAATCATTGTTCTCAGTGACACTTGTGTTTGTAGAGAACACCACTCCAAATCAAGTTGTTCCGACGATTGTTTGCTTTCCAGAGATAACCGAATAAACTTTTGTGATTTAAGCTTATCAATCCCAATTTTACTGTTGTGAGCTATGACTGCTTCATCTCTGAACACGTTATGGGCAAATGACCGAACAACATCATGCATGTTGCAAACTTCTTGATTAACATACTTCATATCTGGCTCAATAAGGTTCCTCTGTATTAACTCATCATAGTATCCCCTTCCAATTTCTTCTAGGTCATGTAATGTTCCGTGAGCAAATCCTTCACTAATCCACATGCTAACAATGTCATCAACAAAAAACAATGTGCCCCTAGGAAGGAGGGAATAGTGCAAAAAGCAAGGCTTCAAACAAGGCTGCAAATCTTCATAGCTAAGATATATTGCATAATTTAGCTCTTTAGGCATCTGCGATACTGACCATAGAGAATCATCTAACACTTTTTGCCAGTCGGTTCGTCTTATCCTTTTTTGAAGTAGGAGACCTCCCATTACTTTGAGGCCAAGAGGTAAACCATCACATTTTTCTTCAAGTTCCATTCCAATATCCTTTAGTATTTCAACCTGGGGCTCATCATTTACGTCTCTAACAACCTGAGAGAATTCCAGACCAATTAGACAAACAACAATGAATCTGTGGAGTGTTGAGATGTCCTATCAATGCATCTGCGGCTTATGTAAAAAGAAAGAAACAGCATGAAAGTTGTTTTGGAGACAAAACTAACAAAGTATGTGCAACTACCAATTTTCAGGATGAATTTCCCTAATCTGTAGCAAAATCAGCTAGCACTACTATTCTGCACGACATAGTCTCAACTAGTACAACATTGTGTGCAGTGTTACGTAGCTGCCACGGCGTCAGAATGTTGTTTATTTGTATAGACATGCAGGCGGATATTACATGCTGAGTTAGTGTCGTAATTGAC
The DNA here is from genome assembly GCA_015844335.1 of Chrysopogon serrulatus. NCBI lineage: Eukaryota > Viridiplantae > Streptophyta > Magnoliopsida > Poales > Poaceae > Chrysopogon > Chrysopogon serrulatus. The sequence goes on along the minus strand of JADLZL010003690.1, from coordinate 29,875 downwards.
GCCGTGGCAGCTACGTAACACTGCACACAATGTTGTACTAGTTGAGACTATGTCGTGCAGAATAGTACGTATACTACTCCCAACAAAGACGGTTGTTTTATATTCAAATTTTATTCCAAAATAATTAATATTGCAGGTACTAGCTCTATCGTTAGATTTCTGGGCCCACATTTCCTTAAATTTCACACAATTGACACCTCCCGTTTACAAAGAATGTACAATAATTGCCGCCAGGAGTTTAGCGTTGGTATTTGGATTCTTGACTATATGGCTGTGTTTGGTGGAGGTCTAAGCGGCTCCGGTTCCCCAGCGCTGGTACTGTGTGTTCCTGTACAGCCCTGTTCATCATTCCACACTTGCGGCTCCGGCTCCGGTAGACGTCCTCAGAGTGGAGCCAGAGGAGCCAGCGCTCCGGCTCCGGCAGCTCCGCCACAGTGCCTGTACAGTGTTGTACAGTGCCGGAGTGGGAGCCGGCCGCCAGAGCCCCACCAAAGACGCTCTATATCCCGCTTCCACCACCAGACTACAACTTCACGTTGAAAAATCATTTTTAAATGCTATTGAGACAATTTCATATGCCATTACCTTCTAAGGTCATATGACAATTGGTACAGTGGAGAATAATATTTCTGTAGAGCAAATTACAAACGTGATCCCGTATACATCATTCTTATCCAGAAGTCTAAATTTAATTTTGCAGACTTAGACCCTTATAAACTATTTAAGTCACCGAATTCTGGTACAAACGCTACTGCTGAAACCGTTTTTTGAGCTGGTCAAAAGGGATTAGCGGAGATAGGCACTGCATCTGCCTTTACTCCCGCGTCACTGTAAATTTTAGAGAGGTCAATATAATGCCTGCTTCTGTTAATAAATTTTAAAAAATAAGATTAGAGTGAGCCTTGATAGTGCCCACTGAGCGAATCCATGAGGCCCACCAAACCAATCCGTTTGGACAAATATGACACCCATACAAAGCTTGAATATTGGAATGATACTCTTTTAGAGTTTGGGGATCTAGATGACACAATCTTACAAGTTCCATGACCCATCTAGATCTTTACTTTTCAAAATACTCCCTCCATGTTGTTAATAGAAGTCATTTAGGACAGCGATACGGTCTCCAAAGTATAACTTTGACTTCATATTTTTATAAAAATATTCATCACAAAGCGATATATTTATACTTTTATGAAAGTGTTTTTCAAGACAAATCTATTCATATGGTTTTCACATTTCCAAACTTAACAACTTAAAAGTTATTTATGATTTATGTTCCCAATGTTTGACCCAAACCTTGTTCAAAACGACTTCAATTTCAATTTCCTATACGGAGGGAGTACTATTTCTAACCTTAGAACAAGTAACCTGATACATCCAAATAGACCAAGACCCTCTCCATATCTCTACATGGGCTGCCATGGTGGATCCTTGTGTCTCATAACATCTCGACTACTGGATCCACTACCGGATTCGCCTTCTTTGCTGAGTACCCCATGCACTTGGCAAAGCCCACATTAGACTTCGGCAAAGGCCACTCGACAAAGAACCTGTCGGCAAAGACCTTTTGCCGAGTGCCAAAAATTAGGCATTCGGCAAAGATCAAAAAGTAAAATACCAAAAAAAAATTTTAATCGGGGGGCCCCACCGACCAGTGCCCATTCGTCTCTTTCCTGGGATTTTTTGCGGCATTTTTTGAGACTATGTGTCCAAATGGATTCGAACTCATGACCTCTCCCTCGCGTGAAGCCTCCTCTACCATTGCACTACACACTCTCATGTGTCTATATTCTATTTGGGTTCCCTAAATATTATTCAAAATCGAGTGAAAATTGCTTGTTTGAGGCTCTAAACGAATTCAAATAAAAAACTTGTCAACTACAAAGTTTTATAACTTTTCGAGATCTATAATTTTCATTTAAGGAGTTTCTCCATCCGAGGTCATTTATAAAATTTAATTCAAATTTAAGCGGATTCAAATTCAGATTCGGATGTAGTTTCGCATGACAAGATGAATTCAAGTAAAAAAGTTACCAACTACAAAGTTTTATAATTTTTCGAGATCTATAAATTTCATTTTGGGTGTTTTCCCATCCGAGACACTTTCCAAAATTCAAATTTTAAATTTGAGAAATACGATCAGTACTTTTTCGTTAGCAAAATTAATTCAGATTAAAAAGTATTCGATTATGAAGTTGTATAATTTCTCAAGACCTACATCTTTTATTTTGGTCATTTGATCCTCCGACATAGTGGTAGAAACATTATTCACGAATCTTATATATCTCTCTTATAGTTTCGTAAACTACAAGAGAGATACGTAAGATTTGTGTGTAGATTTAATTTTACTTTGTTAAATTAAGAAATGGTCAAAATAAAAGTTATAGATATTAAAAAGTTATACAACTTTGTAGTAGAAATTTTTTTCATTTAAATTAATTTAATGCTCCAAATATACTGTGAAATATGTCTTTATCGAGTGTAAAAAATAAAACACTCGGCAAAGAAGGTATTTGCCGAGTGTCAAAAAATAACACTTTCGGCAAAGAAGCTTTTTGCCGAGTGCCAAAAAAAAGCACTCGGTAAAGAGCTCTTTGCAGAGTGTCTTTTTTTTTGACACTCGGCAAAGAAGCATCTTTGCCAAGTGCTTTTTTTTTTGCCGAGAGTTTTATTTTTGGTCCTCGGCAAAGTGCTTTTTGCCGAGTGCCCGAGAAAAAACACTCGGCAAAGCAATTGACACTCGGCAAAGAGCTGAATTCGGTTGTGATCCTACCAAAGGGCACATATATGTTGGCCTTTGGTCTATTGTCTCGATTCCCTGTCCCTCCCACTCCTAGAGCAAACTTGGTCTGCCGATCACAAGAAACCCGACTGAACTGAGGTGCATACTCTCTCTCTCTCTCTCTCAACTCTCTATCTTCGCGTTCCGATATAGTATAGCTGCAAATATGTGTCACATATCCTCGCATTGGACTAACCACAAAAAGATTAATTGTGGCTTGATATATAAGGGTGTACAATGTGTTAGAGCACATTTAGAACTTGATGATAGCAGGTAACAAGTTTGGGTTTTTGATGACATTCTAGTACAGGTACAGGGGCATGAAAGTAGCACTATGTTAGGCTGGGACTTAAATTAAATACTATGACAATTTCTCTAACCTCACAATGCATGCATTTTAAAAGTTTAAGGACCCAGACCACACCATAGAGAATAAGTTCAAAGGCTGCGTTTTTAATTTTACTCTAAAAAGCATAGTGGTAAACAGACTTATTATGATTGCCCTAGTTTGTGGATTAAATTTAGTTCCCCCTCGAACCTACAGATTTCATGTTCTTTTAGAAAATAAGGAAGTGTAATAAATTGTCCATATTCGAATTGCTTTAAAAAAAATTGTGAATTGATGCCCTATGTGGAGTGTCATGACTGCATATGCATGATATTACAATGCTGACATATGGAAGTATGGCACTTTGTTTCTTTATATTTCCATGGTCACCACCATAAAAATACATGTTTGAGAAAAAGAAGAAAAATAGAAGTTGTTGCCACGACAGGGTGTCTAGTTCCCACCAATAAGGTAGAAGCAAAACTAAAGTGATGCAGCTAGCAAACACAATACGTCAATAAAAGGAATAAATTAATGCATGGATAATTTTACGGACCTGCTTTTTGAGTAGCAACCAAGCATCTTCATGGTTAAGCTTATTGATACGATAGTAGGGCTCCTCTGCCCTCATCCCACGTGCAACTATGTCATGCCTTGTGGTGACAAGAGGACACGGCTACCATGAGCTAGGAATGCATTGACAAAGGGAGCTCTGAGCACACCATCCCATATATAGCAGTCCCAGACATCATCCAATATTAATAAGGTTTTGTATCCCTTCAAGGCCTCTATTAGAGTTCGTTCCAATGTTGCCTTTGCATTTCCAGAAATATGCTGATTTCTCCCAGCTTCACTAATTAATCTCCTCAACATTTCAGTCTCATTAAAGTCTTTGTTGACACTCAACCATATTTTCTTTGTGAATTGATGTTTTATGACTTCATTGTTGAAGATCTTTTGAGCGAGTGTGGTTTTGCCAATTCCACCAACCCCCACAATGGCAAAAATCAAAATGTTTTTATATTCTCGACACATCGGATTCTCATTTATGAGCATCTCCACTAGATTTTTTGTGTCCTCCTCAATCTTCTCACCAACCAAACTAGACTCATCAAGCCCCCATGATGTCTCACGGGAACCAAGGCAACATGGTACAGTCTTTCTTCCACGGTGCTCGTAAGTACCAAGGTTGATGAAGTTGAATGATGCACTGCGTGCCTTGATGCTATCTAGCCTCTTGTTAAGGTTCTTGATGCGGCTTCCAATGTCATGGGAATGGAGGGGATTTCGTATGCAGAAGAGCAATGGGTTGAAGCATCCTGTGTCACACCTTGGTCGTCCTTGCTCCATGTCCCTAGGTTGGCACAGGTCCAGGATGAATCGCAAGGGGTTAAAGCACCTTGTGTCATGCACTGGGCCTTGCTCCTCCATGGCCTTGAGCTGGCATAGGTCGAGGATGTCGGTGGCATCATACATGGCACACTTTAGCTCTCTCACCCACTCTTGGACACTCTGGTCAGTGATGGTCCCCCTATCAGCATCAGCCAGGAAGTTCTTGAGGTCTCTAAGCTTAGTATCCATGTTGTCTATCTCACCTGACAACCCAAGCAACATCTGCACCTCATCTGTCACCATTTCGGTCAGCATACTTTGAATGTAGGATGCCAAAGCATCTAGAACCCATGCCATGATGACAATTTCTGTTTTTTCTGCAAAAAGGTAGAGCAAATGTCCATCAATAAATATATATCCCATTTGTTTGCAATAAGACTGAATCAATCTAGAAATCATTACTGATTATTCATCTCTCACAACTAATAAAAAGATAAAAAAATTAAAATCATTTTGGTGTGACATTCTAACGAGGACCATGGTCCTATCTCGTGCGTGCCATCCCACATTGGGTGACTCGATTTCCTCCGAATGCCACTTTTTGTGGACCCCACGTACCCCTGAATCATTGATGCGAGCCCGGGGCCTGGCCCGATAGTGGTTTTTCAGCAGGCGACTTCGGGGGAAGGCAGTTTTCTTAGCGTTGATGTTGGTCCTGCATTGCGATTGGTTTTGGAGCTGGTCCCACCATCTGCCTGGATCACCAAGGCACCAGGCCAAACACAAGGTCGTGAGGCACACAGCCAAGCATTCTCGTCCCGTCATCCCATCCACCTCAATTCAGTGTATTATATTATATTTACCTAAAAATATTGCAAGAAGAGATGGAGAAACACTTTAGGTGTGTTTGGTTTATTGGCCAGACCTAACTTAGGCTTCTTGAGGCTAATTTTAACCTGTTTGGTTAATTACCTGGATGGGCTCTGGAGCCAGACTTACATTGGCCAACCATACTTTTGGGGCCTGGCCATCGTTCTCTTGGAGCCAGGCCGTGGCCAGCCATCGTGAGGGTTCGCCTCACCGTCACCGCTGGCTTTTCTTCAACCTATCGAGGACAGCCGCACCCCACCGCACCGCCATCGCCCAACCATGGCTGCCGCAGGAAGTCGAAGGGGCTTCTTCGCCTTCCCCAAGGACGGCGTCCTGGTCACCACGAGGAACCGCGACCTCTTCCTCCTCAGTTGCAGAATGGGGACGAGGACATGGAGTTCTTGTACGAGTGCAGTGCCTCCGCTGATGTCGCGGCGGCCCTCGGTGTGCTCGCGGGCCTCCAGCCGCCCTTTCTCCCTCCGTTGTCTTAGTCCTAGCTCTGGTGCGAAGGTCAGCGCATCCAAGGTCCGCATCCGAGGCCTCCAGGCGAGTCCGCATCCGCGACGGCGACTGTGACGGGCCTAGCAGTGGTGTCGGGCGCGCTATTGCCGTCGAGCCGCTCCAGCCGCCGCTCTTCCTCAGCTCCGATTCCGATATCATGGCGCGCATGCCGTCTCTGCCTTCATGGATTTCTTGGAGCTGGTGCCTTGTACTCGTGGTGTTGGAGGTTGATGTGTCGTTAGTGCTTGCAAGCGGTGGCGTGATGAAGGAGATGGCCGGTGTGTATTGCCGCTGTTGACCACGGTGCACGAGCAGACTGAGATTCAAGTAGGCATGCTCGTGAGCACCTTGGGCTTAGTGTGCTCGCATCAATCGATTGTTTGTTTGCTCTGATTGCTTTCTTGCTTGATTCATGGCCGTCGTGTATGTCGTGTGTCTGTGTGCCTCGTTCGATGCTCATCAATTGTTTGATGAAATGTCTCAATGGTGGTAACCATACCAATCTAGAGAAGGGGTGACTACATCAAAACAAACCAAGCAAAGAAATACACTCTAAGGCTAGCCAACCTTAGATGACGCAGACAACCAAACTAGTCTATCTTGGCTTGCTAGAGACAGACTTGAGTTAACCTAGCTTAGTTTTGCTAGCCAAGATTATATGAGAAACGAACCAAACACACCAGTCCAAACTGTACTCTGCCATGTACAAGTTTGTATTGACCCCTGCTGGAACCACGATTGCTTTGGACTAAGAATTGGCTAGTTGCTGAACTTTCATATCGCAAAAGACTGGATACACTTTTGTGGCACTTGTATGGATATGTGGAAATGCCTGAATCGAAGATATGTTAGATGATACTTTTGCGGGATCATCCTTTTCTTTGTCACCTTTACTTTTTCAATCATTTCTTGAGAAAGCAACCCTTTTGTGTTTGTGCTTGATGATTTATTATATCATAATCATGGAAACAAGCATACTTATTCTTTTTTATTCAGGGAGCATGAAAATAAGCAACCTGCAGATCTTGTTCATCATTGTATAATAATCTGCACATAGCGCCAGGTGGTCAGTCTCCCATCTTGGATACTAGGTTATCGATGTGGATAATTTGGATAAATGAGTTGGGCCTGAATACTAGATTATCGATGTGGTTAAGAATTAAACAGTAGAATCATAAAAAATAAGAATCATCGTCGTGCAATTGAATAAATAAAGTATCAAAAAAGGTGGTGAATCGAAATAGATTAGAACACTGATGTGAGCCAGTGAACGCTCACAGGTGAACTTTTGTTTCCGCAGAATTTTGGAAAGAAAAGTAAGAACAGTGAACTAGATTTGATTGTCATTCCATCTTGCCGCAGCTGATCTTCAGTTGTCATCTTGTCGATAAAATCTGATGGTACATGCTGATGTATCTGCCCATTATCCCCCTATGATGCAGGCAATGATCGGGATGAACGACCTGTTGTCCAAGGCGATGTACCTTGAAGACTGCCGTTCTCCTTCATCTAATCTGATCTCAGTTTTTTGCTGGTAAGGTGGAAAGGATATGGTGTAGAAGAGGATACATGGTAGCCCATTGATAAGGATATCAGTATCTGGTATACCATTTGTACTGTGATCCTTGTTTTATTTTTTTTTTAAAAGCATGCTATTGCACGTTCTTCTTCATTAAGTGGAAGTGGGAGTCAGTACATGTTCCTTAGCCTCAGCGGCGAGAGACTGAGTGAAGCAAGGAACGGGAGGTTTTGAAAGCAACTAAGAAGATTACAGGATCCTTGCCGGTGCGACCAAAGCAGTGAGTAAAACCATACAACTGAACCCCACCACGGTAAGCAAGCCCTGCTGCGAAGCCACCAATCCTTCAAAGCGGATTCGGGCAGGGGCGGTGTGACAGCGATCCCCAACGCCAAAAGCAACCGTGTCCAGACCTCCCTGGCGAAAACGCAGGAGCACAGCAGGTGGTCGATCGTCTCGCCGAGCTGGTCAGCCGCAATGCCTAGCCGAGGACCCTAAGGTCAGTGATGCCCAGCCCACCGTGGTCCTTTGGTGCACAGACGATGGGCCAGGCAACTTTGCATCGACCACCCACAATAGAGTCGGCACCTGCTGCCCAGAGGAAGGCACGGCGCCTGCGGTCACTCGGCGACAGCCCACGCCGAGAGGCAGTAGCAGATGGAGATGTGTACTAGGATGGCGGACAGGGTTGTCTGCGTGAGGGTTGCGTGGTCGGCGTTGGTGAGCAGGTTGCCTTTCCATGTCGGTATTCTAGCCGCCACCTTGTCGATTAGCTTCTGTTCCTGGGCGCGGCTGATTCGCGAAATCGAGAGTGGGGCGCCAAGGTAGACAGTTGGGAAAGGCTGTACTTCGCAGGGGAAGGCCACCCGTAAGGCGTCCAACTGCTCAGTCGAGCAACGGATGGGCGTTAGGACGCACTTATCGACGTTAGTGGCAAGACCGTACGCGCCAGCAAAGAGGTCGAGGATGCGGCGTATATTCACCAATTCTTGCACATTGGGCAACAGGAATATCACCAGATCATCCGCGTAGACCGACGCACGCCGCTTGATGGTGTTCAGCAGGGGCGTGAAAACTGCCCAGCGTTCCGCTTCCTGTATCATGGCGTTGAGCACCTCCAGCACGAGGACAAACAGGAGCGGCGACCGTTGATCAGTACCTTGATGCTGGCAGTGCAGAGCATGGCTGAGATCCAATCACGAAAACGAACCGGAAAGCCAGCGTGTTCGAGGACCTCGAGCAGGAAGAGCCAGGATATGGAGTCAAAGGCCTTGGCGAGGTCGATCTTAAGGAGTACCGCCGGGCAACGATGATTGTGCAACCATCTGCAGGTGAGCAGCACAGTCTTGAAGTTATCATGTATGCGGCGCCCCTGGATGAACACCGACTGATTGGCCAAGACTAGGTCGTGCATTCTAGGTGCCAACCGCATCGCCAGTCCCTTGGACAAGAGTTTTCCCACAGAGTGAATGAGGCTAATGGGTTTGTAGTCCTTGAGTCCTGCTGGGGATTCAGTTTTGTGCAGCCGCACCATGACGGCCTCATTGAGGCAGTGGAAGCTCCGGAAGTCCAGGTCCCATAGGGCATTGAACCCGCGGATGACATCGGGCCCAATGATTTCCTAGGCTGACTTGAAGAAGAACCCGCTGAAGCCGTCCGGTCCCGGTGCGTGGTTGGCCATTGTATTTTTGACAATTGTGACGATTTCTGTTGCGGAAAGGGGTGATCTGATTGGAGAGATTGATTTGCGGCAGGCCCAACTGGGACAGAGCAATCCGGCGGGTCCGGATGAATGGAGTCCCAAGTAGTTCGGTGTAGTAGGCGAAGACAATGTCTGCCTTAGCGTCTTCCTCACTGAACGACTGTCCGTTGTGGCTCAGGGTGAAGAGGTAGTTCTTGCGACGCCGGTGGCAAGCCTGAAGGTGGAAGAAACGTGTGCACGCATCCCCCTTGCCAAGTTGCCGGATCCTAGCACGCTGACGTGCCATGGTGCGGCACATCGATGTGAGGCCAAGGATCCTCTGCTTGAGCTCACTGCGTAGGCTAATCTCATTAGTGGAGAGCAGCCGTGTCTCCTGCGCCGTATCGAGCTCGTACACAACTGCCCTGGCCGCCGCTAGTTGGAGACGAGTATTTCCCATGTGTGTGGCGCGCCAACTTTTCAACGCCGTGGCGACAGCACGGAGATAATGGAATTTAATTTTTTTTAGAAATATTATAGTAGACAAAATAGTGCCTCTTCCTACAGATATTTACTTACTTTGATTTTTCTCAGAATTTCTTTAGCTCGAAAATTTTATTTGGGCACATATGCCTTCTCTATTATTCTTGGGAAATTCCTGTTTGTCTCCTTTAGTCCGTACATACATCCATCTAGCTGTAAAAGAGAGTTTCCAAGCATGACCGCTGAAAGTCAAATCCTGTTGGGTCTCCCCTCCCCCTCGCATTCCCTTCTCATGGTTCCCCTTGGATGGGTTTTAAAAAGTGTTAAAAGCGGTAGTGCACTGGCATCTGACTTTACTGTGTTTTTTAGGTAGCATGCTCCGTACCACATTGATCCATATTTTTTCTGGTCAGTGTATTACTATTTTGCAGGCCATCGATTAGAATAGAAAGCTTTATAAAAAACCATATTATTGATTCAGAAATCTCTCTAACAGCCTTTGCTATTTTGGTGTATGTTTCACATTTCTTTATCTTTGTGCTTTTGGATAAAGTTGGAAGGCAAAAAGGTGGGTGTTCCCGTAGTAATATTGGATCTATATCTTTTGAAGCTAAGTATTTCGTTGGTAAATTACTTTTCTTTGTTTCACTTGCATTACCTAATGTCACCGTAGCATTAGCATAGATATTATTTTATTTCTATATATTTCTATATATTACTAATGGTGAATCTTGCCACAGACACTTAAGTGGATACCTTATTATTCTACAATATATGTCAGCATGAAATAGTCCTGAAATCACATATATTTATATGATGAGGATAACATACTTTGCTTTAAGGTTTTATGAGAGATTTTTCAAGACATACTGTATTATAGTGCGATCTGTGTGTTTTTTTAGTACAAAATTTTTAGTTGTTCCTTAGCAATACATGGACACGCTACCTAGTTAAAATTTAAAGTCACATTTTTTTTTCTAGCAGAAAGATAGGTGCATTGGCTTCTACAACATTACCGCCCCTGTGTGGGAGGCTGGGAGCCCAAAACAGAACGCTTTTGTCATTTGGCTAAATTAATATACTAGTATAACTGCACACACTTTAATAGAAGGCATTCTATATAAATTTATTTTTTTGAAACAAACTATATAAATTTCCTTTCAAAGGATGCTAAGATTTGCCCGGCAATTTTTTTTTACGACAACTAAAAGGAAGGGAAAAAATGTTATAGGGGCAACAAATTCTTGGCAGCTAAGCTTTGGGTCTCTCTGTAAAACAATTAGACTAATTAAGGCGTCCTTCGGTACGAGGACTAAACTTCTCACCAATAAGGCCAGTCTCAATATAGGTTCACGAGGAGTATCATGCACATTTATTAGGGTGCCACATCAGCAGATCAGACCTTTTTTAATGAAATGAGGAGAGAGAAGAGATTCTTTTCATCCACACGACACGAGCTCGACACACAATTTCCAATAACATGAAATGAGATTGCACTGAGAAAGCCAACGCATTTCATCAGCAAGGACGGATGTCAGCGCACGTGCGAGGCCGCCCGCGGGAGTGCAGGTCCCAGCGGGCACGCGCCGCACTTGGCTCGGATGCCACGACGCAGCGCGCAGCTCGCACGCGAGGCGCTGCTGGGTGCAGGGGTGGGTGTGGGGTCCGCCGGGGTAGGGTTCCACTGCCCGAGTTGGATGGGATGGGTGGCGGGCGGGGTGCAGATGTGCGTGAGCTTTCTCCTCTTTGGTGCTCATGTGCATGAGCTGCAGGAGGCGCAACGTGTAGCTGCGATGACCTGCAGGGCGTCCCTGGCGTGCGTACAGCGAGATGCACACGTCCTTTGCGAGCCGAGGCCGCGGGTGCGCACAGGCTTCCTCGACCTCGGGGCGTGGCAGTGCGTAGAGCCTGGTGCAGAGAGAGCTCCGGCGGAGCGGTTTCTAACACGCCTGTGATGCAAGCTCAGGGGAGAAACGGTGGGACCCAGGAATGGCTAGAATATCTCTATGAAACTGTGCAATGAAAATGTGTACTGATAGACCTCATTTCAACTCATTTCATGATGGGTATCACGTCTTGAAAACTGGAAGACGAAGCCTCCTATTGAGACTAGCCTAAGGACAAGTATTATGTATTTGGTGAGCTCAAGTTTAGTCCTAGGGCATCCAACCTGAGGAAACAAGATTTTAGTTGAGCCCAACAAGTTGCTAGACTCTGTTTATAGCCTACAGAAAACTATTCTTTAGTAGGGTGTGCGGTTTCCATGGACTAAATTTAGTGGTTGTGATATTGAATGCTAGAAACTAACTATAGAGAACTAAATATGCACTAATTACAAAACTGTAGCACCGAATTGTCAAATCATGGACATTTAGGTTCAATAGATTCATTTCATAAATTAACCTCCATTATTAGTTTTTTAATTACATATTTACTACTCCTAATTAATATTAAATATTTGAAGGGACGGGGACTAGCTAGAACTGCCGGCTAATAGGGTAGTGTAGTCTGCGGGCAGTAATAATTTTTTTTTGCAGTAATCAAATGAAACGACTTTTGTCTTCTAACGAAAAGATTAATTTTTCTCACGTACCACACGACACAGTAACTGTTAAAATATTGATTCTCTGCTTGTTGTTTACCGTTGAGGCAGATGATGCAACTCGTGGAGTTTCATACTGCTAATATTTGGTTGAAAGTTGGAGCGCATACGAATCTAAGAAGAAATCCCTCGTTACCAAATGAAATGACAAAAGCTGTTTGAAATAATGGATAGCTGAAACATCTATAGAGAGAGAGAGAGAGAGAGAGAGAGAGAGAGAGAGAGAGAGAGAGAGAGAGAGAGAGAGAGAGATTGCACCTCAGTTCAGTCGGATTTCTTGTGATTGGCAGACCAAGTTTTGCTCTTTGTGGAGGAAGAAAGGATTAGGTTCTCTTTGTGGTAGTAGTATTGTCGGCAGGGTTTGTGTGTTGGCTCTGCTCTACTCAGAGTGACTTGGTGGTTGGTTGTAATTATCTCAGACACCATAATCAAGAAACTTGTCAAAACATGTGGAGAGGACTTTAGGGCGCCAACCTGACCTTTCTATGATGAACACAGCATATGCATTATTGAGCTGACATGGCAAGTCTGCCCTGCCGTCGTCCGTCCACGGTATGGTAGTATGGATATCAGACATGCAGATAGTAATGAAGGACCCCAATAATCGTTAGCCTGTTGATTTCCATCGTCCATTTCTTTGTTATGTTCTAGTAGTAGAAATTTCAATGCCTTGAAGGATATTGAAAAGAACGCCGATCGATGTGAAGTCCTTTGACAGAAAATGGTCGATGATGGCACCATTTGGTGACTGGGATGTGAAGACTAATTAATTCATATGCATATGCCAGCTTGGACCTCTCCGTCTAGTGATAACCGGAGACTGTAGATACACGCCCTCCATCCCCAACTACTATACTCATCTAGAAGCATGGCTAAACAGTGACAGTGTTATCTTCTTCTGAATCTCGCATGTGTCTTAAGAGTCTCTCCTTCGAGTCCACAGGACCTGGCTTCCTTGAATCCAACCAACGACGCGGCTGGCCATCGTTAGCGTGCTAGGGATTTCTAGGTGATTGTTCTGGGTGAAGGAAGAGAGGACACGGGTATTCTGTTTTGGCAACGCAGGGTTCTTTATTGGTTTAGACGAACTAGTACATCAACCCGTGCTCTCGCACGGGCTAGAACTTTAGAAGATGTAAATATTAGCTATTGTTATATTATTAATAAAAAATTACTCATATTAATCTATATTTTTTATTTGTTTTTCAACATAAAAGACACAATATACATATCTTGTAGTCTATATCTAGTTATTATAAGCTTTTTAATATCTTTTAAGAGACTGATCTATATATTCTTTCAATAATATTCTCGTTTTTGCTTTGGTACCTTTGCATACTAACCTTACCACTAACTATGATGGCTCTTGTTGCATCATATATCGTATTAAGTCATGAGTCAATTTTAGTTCAAAATTTATTCTTATTGAGTGCTACAAAATCTTTTTATCCTCAAGTTAAGTTAAGACTTTCATTTATTGTATCTTTTATTAATTCTCTTTTTTTAGTTTAAAGAATAAGGATTTTAGGCCATAGAGTGTGCTCTTAAAATAATATTATAAGCAATCATTTAAAACCTAAAATAAAAAAAATCTTTTTTAAAATTTTAAAATAAGGAATAAATCATGTATATATCTAAACAACCTTTTTGTAAAATCTAAGCAACCCTTTCAGAAATTCATACAAACATTTCAAAAATGTAAGCAACCTTTTCATAAATTCAAACAACCTTTTGTAAATCCAAACAACTTTTTCGTAGGCATTCTCGAATAGGGATCGAATTGATTGTACCATATCATTTAACGTAAGTGATAGGGCCTGATGGAAGATATAGGATAGGGGTCTTAGTATTGCAAAGCTTAATAGAATTTTAACACTTATGTCTTATAATGATTGACTTTTACTCTAAAGTAATCTTAAATGGCTAGAAAGATATAGCCAATCGTGATGCCCCACACTTTTCAATTTAAGAATTTTGTTATAGTTATAGTTATACTATCAACATAGTGGGGCCAAGCATTTTAGTTATAATCTAAAGTAATAATCTATATAAATTATATTGTTAAGGAAATATTTTTATGTGATGGAACATAAGATATATATGTATCGCTCATATATGCTGCCACAACGCTTATGCTTACTTTAATCAAATCTTAATATATTAATGTTGAACTTACATATACATATGCTTATTGAAACAATTTTTAATAGAAGATATTAATAATTTAGACATAGATTAAAGGGGCTTTTAAACATTTCTAATAATAAGATGAAAATTGGCTTATATAAACTATCTATTTTAATAGGAGGACACGTGCCATTAATGCAGATTATAATATAGTTTAGATCATATTTCTTAATGGCCTAAGTGGGTAATTCAAAGATAGATCCATTAGTTACTTTATGTTGTTTTACATAATTGTCGGTGCTAGAACTGGTGGCCCTAGCACCAACGAGTGAATTTATGGTGCGTGCTCCCAACTCCGGGTGGTGTGCAAGATGGACACAAGGATTTATACTGGTTCGGGCAAGAGAAGGCCCTACGTCCAGTGGGGGTGAGGAGTTCTTGTATTATCTTGCACCGAGGTGCTCGTAGGTAGGGTGTACAAGCAATGAGAGTGGGACAGGGTCCCAAGTCTCGTGGGTGATTGAGTGGACTGCCAATATCGGGCTCGTGTGTCTCCTATCCCCTACGGACTCCTGCCTCCCCCCTTTTATAGCTATAAGGGGAGGGCAGGTCCTTATAAGAGGTGGTCGTGTTCATGGCGAGGTCGTGGGCTTCTATCCTCCATCGCCCGTGGTCTTAGAATGGGCAGGCTATCCGGGATTGTGATGAGGCAGTGCAATGTCGCCTCCCCGGCACTGTAGGCCGGAATGACGGACGTCCCTGCTTGGAGTTGGCGGAGCATGATGGAGGGGATGGTGGAGCCCTGTAGCTTGCTGTAGCATTGACCCGCCTGGAATCCGAGGCTCGGGAGGCCTCGGAGCTTGTCGCCGTACGGGGAGTGGTTGCAACAGCTGCGGACGGTCGTCGGCGCAGTGGTCGCCCATCTCGGGCTCAGAGCTCACGGGGTGGACTGTTGGTTGACTGGAGGGGGCGTCCAGTCCACTCCCGCACGGGGGGTGACGTCGGCTGTCGTCGTTCAGGCATGGCGGATGGCGCCCTGGGGTTCCGACGATGGGACCCTGCGGAGAGGTTAGGCAGCATAGCGTTCCACAGTGGCGGGCGTGGCCTTCACTGTGGGGGTCGCGTAAGCATGATCACCGGCGTGGGTCGCGACGGGACGACGCCCATCCCCGTCAGGGCGCGGGTCACTCCTGACATGGGATGAGGACGGGTGGTGGATATGTGTCAAATCGCTGGTACGGCTTTGACCCCTGGGCGGTGCGTCCCGTCCGAGGCCCAGTTGCCAAGGGCTCGGGCGGGGCCGGAAGGCGAGGCTCGTCCAGAGGCCACGGCCCCTCGGGCTCGGGGCGAGGCGGAAAATGGAAGCTCGTCAGAAGCCCCCGCTGGGGGCTCGGGCGAGGCGGAGAATTGGCTCCCGCCCGACCCCCTAGCGGGGTAAGCTTGGATGGGCTAGAGGCCGTGCGCTTGCTCCGGTGCCCACGAGCCGCGGCCCAGATAGAGTAGTGGGACGCCTGTTGGGCCAAGGTTTGCGTTTGTTGGGCTTTCCTTAAGGGGGCCTTATTATGGTCCCCGACAGTAGCCCCCGAGCCTCTGAAGGAGTGGGAGCACTCGTTCAGAGGCTGAGGTCGTGCTTCCCCGGTTAATATCGACACCTTCCGCAGGGTGCGCGCGAGCGCACCCGACGGGTGTAGCCCCCGAGGCCTCGGAGGAGTTTGGTGGACTCCTTCGAGGGCTTGTACTTAGGTCGCACGGTGTGGTTTGAGGCCGTCCCGGGAGCCGTGCTTTCTGGCGGGGGCACGCGAGCGCACCCGCCGGGTGTAGCCCCTAAGGCCTCGGAGGAGTGAGAACACTCGTCCGAGGGCTTGCGCGTGTTTTAGTGGACAAACGGTCCGTGCTGCCGAGCCCCCGGGCCCGTCAGCTCGTCCGGGGGCTCAACTAAGTTTTTTGGGTGCTTTCCCGAACCGGTTCACGCGTTAGGGACGCCCCCGAACCCTCGTAATGACGAGGGGAACCCGATTGGTGCTCCGCCGTTAGTTTTTTACGCACCTCAGCGTCCCTTCCGCAGGGAGGAGGGTGGACTTCGTCGTGCTATCGTTGGCAAGTGTCGAACACGACTAGGTCCGGTGAGCTGTTAACGGGAGGATCCAAGTGAACCGCCTGTGCCCCGTTCGTTAGGGGTTGGCTGGGCCCGGAGGCGCGGTTCATAAGAGCCCCTGCACCTGCATGCCTGAGGTGGGGCTCGGGTCCCGTCCGCCGGGTCCCGAGGGCTCGATGCTCTCCCACGCGGATCCCCCGACTGGCCGCCACGCCTCGGATGCTTTGCAAGGGCGGCCCCGCTTGCGCGGGCCTGAGCTATGTATGAGGCCGTCCGAGCTGCCCCCGACTCGTTGCCCTCGAGGTGGCTATCGAACCCCCCGAGATGGGCCAGCCCACGTACCTACGGACCGTAACGGGCCGTCGCCTGTGTTCCTTCGTGGAGAAGGGAAACCCCTGTTCGCCTGCCGTGGGGGCATGGGCGCGTTTTTTCAGCGGCCAAATACGGTGGAGCGCCCGCGCCCGGCCGTGGCGGGCCCCACTTTCCCCGTCGTGGCGCTTGCCGTCTTGCGCGTGCTTGTGGGTCCCACGGGGGATGTGATGTCTTGCCGCAGCTTTTCCTGCGGGCCACGCGTGGTGGCAGGCCCCGGCCCCGTGACTCGGATCCTTTGTGGGGGCGTGCCGTTACGCGTGTGGTGCACCAAGCCCGTGTGGTCAGCGGGCTGCTCGTGGCGGCGACGCTTGTCACGCTGCGCGCGTAATCGAGTAGGCGCATCGTGGGCCGATACGCATTTAATGCAAAGAGGGGAAGCGCGTCGGGTATAAATACCTGTGCGGCGGCCGTGTTGGCCTTCCTCTCACGCCTGCTGCTGCTCTTTGCCCTTGCCCTTTCCGCCGCCAGAGAGAAAGCTCGAGCTCGCCCGGAGAGAAGAAGAGAGAAGCTTCCCACGCCGTCTTCCTAGCTCGTCCACGCTTTCCCAATGGCACCCAAGGCTGATGTCGTCGGCACGGGCGGGACCGGGGAGTCATGCTCCGTGATGGAGGCGAGCTGGTGGCGTTGTGTGAGAAGGGGCTCTGTGCGTCCCGACCGACTTCCGGCGGCGGAGTGGATCGTGCCATCGCAGACCATCGGGCACCGCACCCTCCGCCGGGTGCGTCGTGAGCTTCACGTCGTTCCACGGCCGCGGGTTCGAGATGCCGGGGGGGCGCTTCCTGCGGGCGCTCTGGAGTACTACGGCACTGGAGCTCCACAACCTCGCCCCCCCAAGCGCATCTCGCCTTGGCCGGTCTTCGTGGCACTATCACGGGGGCTACCTCGGCGTCGGCCCACTTGGGACTGTGGGTCTGTACTTCTTGAGGCCACACCACGTTCCTGAAGTCTCCGCCGGGGGGTGGAGAAGGACAAAGGGAAGGAGAAGGAGAAGGAGAAGGGAAAGAGGTTTGCGGTCCGGGCGGTGGGCCGCAATGCCGCAAATGCGGTCAAAAGCACCGCCCGGGGATTACATCCGTGGCTTCGCCACCTCGAACCGTGGCTAGCACAGCAAGTGATTCTACCTCCGCAACGACAACGACCTCCTGCCTGCCTACACCGGGAAGGTGTTCGACTCTGAGCCGCCGTCGTGGCGGAAGGAGCTGATTGCCGAGAGGGTGACCCCGCTGAGGAAGGTATTCTCCGCCTTGGCGCGCCTGACCAAAGCGGGGTTGGACGCCTGTACGACATGCGGGCCGGCAACGCCTGGCAGGGCACCCAGATGGCGGCCAAGGACCTAGGCTATGCCGAAGTCCTCAACCGGACGAGGCAGGCGGCGTCGGTGGAAAACTCGCAGCTGTTCAGGGTCGTTATGCGGCCGGAGAAGGGGTACATCCCCCTGGTAAGCCTCGCTCCTCCGCACCGACGCAAACTCCGTTCTTGTCCTTCTTCCCCATGCTAACCTCGGTAATTGCGCTTGCAGGGGCTCTCGGGGAAGATGAGGGCATCGAAGCCCCCGATTGCCACGGAGAAGAAGGCCAACCGCGACCGTGCGGAGGCGCAGAGGAGGGAAAAGGAGAGTGCCGCGGAGCGTAATGCCCGCAAGCAGAAGGAGAAGGACGGCCTGGCTCGGCTACGGCGGCGCCAGGAGCAGGAAGGTCTCCCGCGGGAAGACACGCCGTCGGACACCACCGAGTATGGTGACGACGACGACGACGACGAGGTGGAATGGGACGAGGATGAGCTGAGCCGTTGCCTGGTGTTGAATACCCCGGAGGTGACATCGCGCGCCCAGACGGGTGGCAGCTCGTCGATGGCGCAGTGTCGGAAGGGCCGCCGGGGCGGCTTCGTCTCCTGCGTCGCCCGGTCTTAGGGCCGCGCGACGCTTCCGGTGGCGGGCGTACCCAGGGAGAGGAGGCGCGACGTCGCGGGGGAAGGAGACCGCCGAGCCCTCCCCCCCACCGAGGCCCGCCCCCGCAGCGCCTGCGTCGGCTAAGAGCGGGTCGGGGCCGCAGCGGGACGCCTCGAAAGCGCCTTGGTCGGCCGGGCGCTCGACACTCCCGCCCCGGGAGGGTCCCGGTCCGGCGCCAAGATTAAAGCCGCGGATAAGTGGTGTTCACGCCTTGTCGTAGGTTTTGATGTTCGCCTCTTCCCCGCCTGCTAACTTTACCTCGTCTCCATTCGCAGCCTAAAGCGCCAGGCCGCGGTGGACGTGGCACCACTCGCCCCTCAGAAGCAGCTAAAGCGGGGGGGGGGGGGGCGAAGTTTTGGTTCCGCTGCCGAAGCGGCGGCCGGGACCGAGGAAAGGGGAGAAGGACGCCGAGGTGCTACCAAACGCGGAGCAGCCCCTCGGCGATGGAGGCAGAGGCGGCGCAGGCCCCACGGGGACCGAGGGCGCGATCACGGGCTCCATTGGTCGAAGGGCCGGCCCTTTTTGGACGCCGGGGCCGCAAGACGGCGGAGGCACCCGCCGAGGAGGCCGAGCCCGGGCCGTGTCGGCCGTGGCGGAATCCCGCCCTGAGGGGACCGGGAGGAGCCCGCGGTGGTTGCTATCGCCGATGTGGCCATGCCCGAGGCGGAGCCAGCCTCCCCCCCGCCAAGTCGTGGCTACCGAGGTGGAAGTCACCTCGGCCGGAAAGGCCCGACGAGCCGCCCGCCAAGGAGCCCACCGAGGTCGGAGAGTCACCGCCCCGGGGGCACGCCGACGCCATGGAGCTCGAGACGGCAGAGCAGCCTTTGTCCGGAAGGAGCGGCAGTCCTTGGAGAGGAGGGGGGCCTTTGCGGAGCGACGTCAAGGAGGGAGGATCCGGTGAAGCGTGTCGAATTGCATCGACCGCTACGAGGAGGCCGCCTGACCATCGTGTCGTGGCTGTGCCAGAGCTCCCCCTCGCTCGGGTAGGTGACCTTCCAGCCCCTTTCCCGAGGCCTCTTCCCAAATGGGACCGACCGAAAGAGAGTGTGTGTTGCAGTGAGTTGGCGCGGACGCCGAGCGAGAAGTCGAAGTTCCTCCGCTAGCGTCGGCCGGCCTCCACGACCAGTACCTTTCAGCGAAGGGCCCTGGCGGCTCACCTCGATGACGACGCTGTTGGAGAAGGGGACGCCGAGCTCGAAAGCTCCGCCTTCGCCTCCGAAGCTAGAGACCGAGGCCTCGATCACATGAGGACGCCGCTCTCTCCAAGGAGGTCGCAGCGGGTCACGCCAAAAAGCCTCGTGTGGCGTAACCTTCTAAATTATATGGCCCACAAGCACCGACCTTGTCCCTAAGACCTCGATCAACCATGCTTATACACCATATAAACTAGAATGTTCCGTCGGGTGGATCCCCGATAAACCACAATCACTCGGGATCGATACTTACGGATACATCACAAAGATTACAACAGCTTTCATATAAAATACGAGTAGCGGAAGACTTACAATAACTTAATTTACAAATATTTTGTAAAACTTATACAAACAGTATCATTACAAACAAATGGAAGTATCATTATATAACTTTATTACACTCACTCAACAAAAGGTGCCCCGCCCGGAGGCCACTCAATTCACTCTTCATCGGTCACCTCTTCAATAACCGTCATGCGGCAAGGGCCGTAGCACGCTTGCCCATGCGGTTCACACCTCGCAATGAGGGTTGAACAAACCACGAGTACAAAAGTACTCCGCAAGACTTACCCGACCAAAATTGGGGAGAAGACTCAGGAATGCTGGCTAATAGGAATCAAGGTGAGGCTTTAGCAAGATCAACAGACTCTTTTGCTAAAGAGACTAAGCCGATCCTTAATGTATCAATCACTTGTCAAACATATACCGAATTCAAAACTTTCCATACTCAACTTTCATTATTACTACGATCTTTGGTGCGAGGATCACGGCTCCCATATCGGGAGCACACGACGATTCGAATCGCTTTATATACCCAAATTGGGGCTTCCTAGCCGCACGATGTATGCAGGACCAACATCTTACATACATCAACTCACGCCCGGATTTCTCCCTACCGAACGGAGGTACGAGTACACCACCTCACTACGGCCGCTCGGTCACCGGCGGGTGCGCATCGTAGGATGGGCACACGCTACTTGTCCGTTCTAGTAAAAGATAGTCCAAGTGGAGTTTACCGCCATTAGCATGCGACTAGTACTATCCAATAACCTCATGATCCAAGGGCCAAGCAACGAACGGTGCTTAACCGACACAAGTGGACGACACTACACCCGAGGCGGTAGCCCCTCCCGATGCAAGTCACTCCACCGGCGTCTCGATTTACTCATCATCATGTTCTTGGGCGTACCCTGACCCGGCCAAGGTGAGAGGTAGGCGACAAGCAACATCGGGTTTTCGTAAATTCCCATCGGGGATCATTGTGATCACACCTTTGTAAACAGTTTATCAAAACCCTACACTAGTAGCAAGACTAAGCGCATACTAAGCATTTCGAAATCAAAACAGGTATCCGGGATAATATATCAAGGTATGGTAAATGCATCAAGTAGGGTAACACACAACTCCTACACCTAATGCAAAGATCATCACATGAAATCATAAAAACTTTTCGAAATACAAGGCGGGGTTTGAATGCATCCGGGGCTTGCCTTGGGGCTCGGCGAAGTGAGGTGCGTTACCCAATCACCAGGATCGAGATCCAACCTCTTCGGGAACCGGGAGATGGCTCAACTCCCTCCTCGATTCGATAGCTACACGATTGAGATGCATGATTACAATGCAAGAAATGAATGAACATGCGATAACGATGCATCAAACATTAACCTATCTTGAGTACAACTTTCCTTCACGGTAACCTTACTCTAATGGGGTATAACTAGCGTCGACGACGACGGACTAGTGATACGCAATCAACATGAAATGCCGAAGGTCATTAGGGATAATGACCTAGGGTCATCACTCAATCCCAAAATCAAACAACCCTAATGGTGATTAGAGGTGATTACTAATTTATTGACCATTTTCACAGTCGTTGAAAGCTACTAATTAACTTACTAATTGGAGATTAATTAAACCCTAATTAATCAAAGAATTAACTAATTAAACATTAATTAAAAAGGGATTAATTAAGCTTAATACAAAACTTAATCAAAACTTAACCAAACTTCATAATTAAACTCATTACCATCTAATTAGCACACAAAATAAATTTCATGATTTTTGGAGTTATATTTTAATTATTAAAAATCATGGAAGTTGCATTTATTAATTAAAGGAGCAATTTTAACCATAGCTACAACTTTCTGAAAATCACAAGTTAGTATTTTTCATAGATAGAGCATATTATGAAGAGCACACACATATTTTTATTGTATTTTTATCTGCCCAGATGAAATTAACACAAAAAGATGAAAACTGTGCTTTGGAAATTAAAAGCGTAAAAAAGAAAAACTCTTTGTTTTCCTCGCTGGGGCTCACTGTGCGGCCCAACTCGGCCCATAAGGCCCGCCCCTTGTCCTTACGCCTGCGGCTTTGTCCCAGGCGCGCCCGCTTGCCTGCCTCTGGGCTGACAGGTGGACGGGGGTCTTCACGAAGCCGGCGAGCTGGTTGGAGGCGCTGAAACGCGGAACGGCGAGAACGACCCACGGCGGCCGTCGGCCGACCGGCCGGCATGGCAGCCGAGCAGCTGGCGTCCACCCCCTGTTCACTACTGTAGACAGTGCCACCTTTTCTCTCAATTTCAAAATTATTTTCAAAAGTTGAACTGTTCACAAAAATATCCCAAAATACCAATTGTGTAACTTTTTCCAGCTCTACAACTTTGATTTAAGGAGTTTGGGCAGATTCCAAATAGTTTTTGAATTTGAACATCAAATTTGAAAAGGGGATAAAACCCTATCTTTTGGGATTTTAAAATTACTTTCAAATTTTGAATAAAAGATGAAAATCTCCAAAAATAAAAGTTATTCCATTTCTCAATGTCTATAGCTTTCATTTAGGAAGTTTTTCATGAAACCCGATAATTTTTGAATTGTAGTTTAAAACTCAAAAGGGGACAATTTGAAATTCAAATTACTTTTGAAATTACTCCAAATTTTATTCAAAAACTTGAAAAACTTTGTATACCAAAGTTGTAGAGCTCAAAGAGATGCACAAACTGTATTTTGGAATTTTTCCCAAATTTTGAATATTTTGAGGTGAAATTATGAAGGGGGTAAAAACACTTTCAAAATCTCCCTTTTTGAAATGATTTTCAAATTGAATCTTTGGGCAAATAAATTATGATGATGTGGCACTTTTCAAACCCAACCAATAGTACACTTTCAAAGTACAAAGTTCATACTTTGAAATAGTGCTATTGGTTAGCAACTTTATTTAGAAAATTAATTACAATTAGCTCACCAAAATTGAAAGTGAAATTCAAAACCCAACACTTAGCCCTCAAGCTAGGGTTTAGGATTCTGAATTCCCATTTCAAATTTGGTTCTTCATTGTACCTCACTTGACTTGTAAAACATCTTTGAGATGTAAGTTAGAGTTAGCCAAGCACTAGCAAACATCAAGATTCATTTTAGTTGATGGCTTTTTATTAATAAAAGTAAACATGTGAGTGAAGTTTAGATTATCAACACATACACATGTGATATAAAGAACTCAAACAACACCCTAGAATCATAAACTCATTTTAATTGTTTGAATTAGGGTTTTCTAATCATAAATGCTTATGCAATGATGATGATGACATGGCAGGTTTTGCTTAACGTAACACCGGGGTGTTACACCTCGACCAGCTCCCGAGCCGAGAAGGAGGCGATGATCGCCGAGGCCTCCCGCTCGGCGGACTCCATCAAGACCCTGTCCGAGAAGCTGAAGACCTCCGAGGCTGAGCATATTGTCTTGGCCGGAGAGTACTCCAAGCTGAAGGACGCGGTTATGCAGGGGATCTCCGAGGCCACGACCCTCCACAACCAGCTACAAGGTAAATGCCGCGATCGCTCTTCGTGCCTGTGTTACATCATCCGAGAGCCTAACTCTCGGGTTGTTGCAGGCCTGCAGGGCAGGGTGACAGAGCTGGAGGAAAGCCTCACCGCGTCGCAGGCTGCCTACGACTCCGCCAGGGGGTGAGCTTAACATCTTGACGCTGCGTGAGGCCACGTATGCGTCTTTGTGGTCGAGGCGGGGGATGCCGGGCGGAAGCAACCCGGGCGTCCGGGCGGCAACGGTGCCGCTAGCGGATGGGCACGCACGCGCCGAGGCCCTCCAAGTCGGCGTGTCGCACACGCCGCGCTAACGATGTCCCACTACCAGCTCGACCTCCCTCGAATCGCCGAGGGACTCGTCGTGGGCCGAGGAGGAGATGGGTCACGAGGGCGAGGTGCTTGCCCAGCTCGTTGAGGAGGCGGAGGCGAGCGGGGCTCCTGCCGCGCTGGCGAACATCTTCGCGCCTGCTGTCGTCTCCACTCCTCCGGAGGAAGCTGGCGATGCCGAGGCTGCGGACGTCGAGGTCATGGCCATCGGGGCCACGGGCACCGGTGCCGTGGCCCCCGAGGCCGCCCGCCGAAATCATGGACGCCGGGCGCCGGAGACGCCGAGGCCGTGGATGCTGCTGGCCAGGATGCCCCCCAGTAGACCCTGCAAGTTGGGCTCGAGTGCCCATGTAAATAGAAAATTATGTTGACTTGTGCTTATGAAACACTTTGTGTCAGTCGGCCCGTCGAGGCTTTATGCTTTTCGTACTAGCTTTTTCGTTGTCTCTCGCGTTTCCCTTTTCGTTCGCGCTCGTTACATAGTTTTGCGGGGATGCTTTGCAGCCAAGGGCCACTCTTTAACCGAAGGTAAGGACTGCGTGAGTAGTTATCACGGCCCCGTTGCCTTCTCGTAATGAGTGACCTCCCCGCGGCACTCGTGGCAGTCCTTTGGCTGAGGGCCGCGAGCGGAGGCACCATGGCGCTCGGGCGTAGGTAGCCTCGCGGTTCGGCCATCCTCAGCCTCGGGATGATGTCAGCCGTGCCTTTTCCTATGTACGCGAGGAATTTGGGAACGCAGAGTCTACGAAAAATAGCTAGGAAAGTGAAAAAAGATTTTTGAGGGGTGCTTTCCAGGAGGGGGTTCCCCCCTTTCTAGCCCCCGAGGGAGGCTTGGTTTTGGTGAGCCAAAACCAAGTCTCACTGAGTCCTATCGAGGACAAAATTTTACGACTCGGGTAAACGCTCAAGGACTTAGTTTTTCTTTAGCAAGAGATACAAAACGTATGTACAATGCTTGGGAATTCTAAGGGTAAAAGCGACGTAGCTGTTGGATGTTCCAAGCATTGTTGAGGACCTCGCCAGCTTCGTTAGCAAGCTTGTAGGTGCCCGGCTTGAGGACTTCCGCGACGATGAAGGGCCCTATTTGATGGATTTTTGTCGATTTAAAATCCGTCATATATACATGCATATAATTTTATTTATGCATGTCGCTGATTATTAAAACAAATATGTGAAGAATATATTACGTGTATACGTTCATGTATATGCATGGGGGAAGAAGCTAGCATGCTATAGTGCCATGCATGCACGTGAATGGGTCCGTGACATAGAGATGGAAGAAGCTAATTAACGTGTACAGCTATACGTGTGTGTACGTTGGTCTTTGTCACGTATTTCTACAGGGTTGGACTCGAGCTGAGCCTACGCGAGACGGCCGGCGCGGCGCAGATCAAGCTGTCGCAGCCCGATATAACTCGGCGCGAATTCTAGAATTTCCCTGCTATATACGGACGGCGGCCGATGTGTTGATAGTGATTATCGGCCCCAAATTATTGAATCAAATATGTGCACGTATTTTGGTTATTTCACACGTAATGCAATGGGGCTCTATTTTTCTGGGTCCACATGTCAGGGACTGCATGGGAGTTCTCGACGAGTTGGAATTTGGATGGATCAGAGCAACGTACTATCATGTACGTGGCTGGCCAGGAGATATTTTAGTTAATTGAAATCAGTTCTTGTTGGAGATAAACACGATCTCAAGGAATATTCTATGAAGAGATAAGTACGGGTGCCGGTTTTCCTTGGATATGAAGAAAAGCAGCCCCAGATGTCTCTCGCTGGCTAACTGATTTCGGCGGCGCCGAGCGTGCGGCCAGCAGGCCTGCCCCAACCTTAGCCCCTGCCTATATAAACTAGCCCCCGGTACCCAGGAGGGGCTAATCACAATCTGCTTGCCGCGCCGTCAGGCTGTTGCGTTGCAAGTCGACTCGGCGAGAAGGAGAGGAGACGTGCTGGTTCCAATCTAGAAGCTAACAACCGAAAGCAAGTTCAAGTCAAGAGCATGAAGGAGATGACGTTCGTACCCATCGGACTTCATCGCGCGCTCATCATCACGGCGCAGCACAGCCCCTCCAGCGCGCATACAACGACTGCGCTGCCGTTCGTCTCCCTGTCCTCGTGAACATGCACGGCTACGTATGTGTGCATGCATGTCCATGCCGTACGTACACATACATCTACTACAAGCTGAGAAGCAAGCAAGCCAAGGTGCATGTCCATCCATGTACCTGTGCAAGTCCAGGAGCAAACGATGTGCGTGTGTGCGCATACACGACTATGCCATATACACATGCATCTACTACAAGTCGATCAAGATGGCGGCCGAAAGCACGGCGCCGTGCGTTCTATCTACTACACCGATCCAACTCGACACGACGATCAAGTCTTCATCTACTACAACGACAACTCCACAAGATCAAGTTCCACGGCGTACTCAAGTCGACGTTGCCGAGGGAGTCCAAATCAATCTAATCTACATCAACCATGCAAGTACGACTGCAAGACACCACGTGCCGTTCGGTACCGACGAGGCGAACGACACGGGCGGGCATGGCTCAGCTTACAGCCATGTTAAACCGGCTCATGGATTCCGACGAGGCCATGATCATGCCGACGCCATCTACATCTACACCAACACCATGCATGGAGACATGAAGGGAAGATTGAAGACGATGAGGTACTCCGTGAGCTGATTCACGGGGGTAATTAACTGGAAGCTTTCCGAGGCTCCAGGAACCATGAAGACCACGTCGCTCGAGTTAGATCGCCGCAGCAGGCTATGGAGCGCGCATCTTCGGGACTTGTATTTGTTAATTTTTATGATTAATAAAATACTGGTTCCTGTTCTTTATTTGTGTACTTTAGTACACTGGCACGCCCGCATTTATTTTTTCCACGCTAGACGCCGCGCACCGGCGGTGCTCCGGGTGTCCAAACAGGCCCCTCCCAGGGTGGCGTGAGCTTGTGGCGGCCTCTGTTGTTCTGGCGGAGACGAAGCACCAGATCGTCTTCCCTGAGGTCTCGGGTCCGGACTCGTCGGTCGTCGTAGCGTCGGAGGGACTGCTGGTATCTTGCTGAGTGTAGGAGGGCGGTGTCCCTGGCTTCCTCGAGCATGTCCAGTGAGTCCTCCCGAGCCACTTGGTTGTGGACCTCGTCGTAGGCCTTGAGTCTCGGGGATCCAAACTCCAAGTCGGTTGGCAGGACGGCTTCGGCGCCGTACACCAGGAAGAAGGGCGCGAACCCTGTGGCTCGGCTCGTCATCGTCCTGAGGCTCCAGAGGACCGAGGGGAGCTCCTCGAGCCATCTTTTGCCAAACTTGTCGAGCTTGTTGAAGATCCGGGGCTTAAGCCCTTGCAGTATCATCCCGTTGGCCCGCTCCACTTGCCTGTTCGTCTGGGGGTGCGCCACCGAGGACCAGACGATGCGTATCTGGTGCTTATCGCAGAAGGCTCGGAACTTCATCCTCGTGAACTGGGTGCCGTGGTCGGTGATGATAGAGTTCGGGTCTCCAAAACGGTGGATGATGTCGGTGAAGAAGAGCACCGCCTGCTCGGACCGGATGTTGGTGACGGGGCGCGCCTCGATCCACTTGGAGAATTTGTCGATGGCGACGAGCAGATGAGTGAATCCTCCGGGCGCCTTCTTGAGGGGTCCTACCAGGTCCAAACCCCACACGGCGAACGGCCATGTGATGAGGATGGTCTGGAGTGCCTGAGCCGGTAGGTGCGTCTGACGGGCGTAGTACTGGCAGCCTTCGCAGGTGCGTACCACCCCTATGGCGTCAGCGACCGCGGTCGGCCAGTAGAACCCCTGTTGGAAGGCGCTGCCGACGAGGGAGCGGGGAGCGGCGTGGTGACCGCATACACCGGCGTGGATCTTGCGGACTAGGGCGAGGCCCTCCTCGACCGTGATGCACCGCTGCAGGACCCCCGAGGGGCTTCGCTTGTAGAGCTCGTCCTCTATAACGACGAAGGACTTCGCTCTCCTCGTGATGCGCCGCCCTTGGATGAAGTCCTCGGGGAGGGCGCCTCGGACGATCCAGTCGAGGTATGGCTTTCTCCAGTCTGGCTTGGGCTCGGCCTCTGGATCCTCCCCGTCGATCTCCATGACCTCGGCACTCGACGCCGAGGATGCCTTGGAAGCCGAGGGGGCCTCGGGCGCAGAGGGAGCCTCGGACGTTTTTCTAGACCCCGAGGGGGTCAGAGCGTTCCTCCGAGGCCTCCTCCTGCCCACCGAGGGTGACGGAGGGGGCCGCGAGGTCCTTGGTGAAGACGTCGGGGGGAGCCGGGGCTCTTCCAGCGGCGATCTTGGCGAGTTTGTCGGCGGCTTCGTTGTGCCTCCGGACGACATGGTTGAGCTCAAGGCCGTCGAACTTGTCCTCCAGGGCGCGCAACGCCTTGCAGTATGTGTCCATCTTGGGGTCGTGGCAGCTCGAGTCCTTCATCACCTGGTCGATGACGAGCTGCGAGTCCCCTCAGACGTCGAGGCGCTTGACGCCGAGCACGACGGCAATCTTCAATCCGTTGAGCAGGCCCTCGTACTCCGCCATGTTATTCGACACTGGGAAGTGGAGGCGGATTACGTACCGCATATGCACCCCGAGGGGAGAGACGAAGAGGAGGCCGGCGCCGGCTCCGGTCTTTATCAAGGACCCGTCGAAGTCATCGTCCAGCATTCCGCCTGGAGCTGAGGTGGTGGTAGCTGAGTGTCGGTCCACTCCACGAGGAAATCGGCCAAGACTTGAGATTTGATGGCCTTCCTTGGTGCGTAGGAGAGGGTCTCTCCCATGAGCTCGACGGACCACTTGGCAACCCGCCCCGAGACCTCCC
Source organism: Chrysopogon serrulatus (assembly GCA_015844335.1). Classification (NCBI taxonomy): domain Eukaryota; kingdom Viridiplantae; phylum Streptophyta; class Magnoliopsida; order Poales; family Poaceae; genus Chrysopogon; species Chrysopogon serrulatus. Next base: position 1,062 of record JADLZL010003690.1, on the reverse strand, counting down.
GATTCTGGAGGATCTCTTCCAACGGGAAGGAAGAGACCAACGTCACGGGGTGGGCATCGAAGTAATGCCGGAGCTTGCGCCGAGTTAGGACCACCGCATAGAGCAGCTTCTAGATCTGCGGGTAGCGGATCTTGGTCTCGGACAGCACCTCGCTGACAAAGTAGACCGGCCTCTGTACCGGCAGAGTGTGGCCCTCCTCCTGCCTTTCGACGACGATGGCCGCGCTGACCACCTGCGTTGTTGTGGCAACGTACAAGAGGAGGGGTTCACCTTCGGCAGGTGGGACAAGGATCGGGGCGCTAGTGAGGGCAGCTTTGAGCTTGTCAAGGGCCTCCTGGGCCTCGGTGGTCCAGGAGAAACGCTCGGATTTTCTCAGGAGGCGGTACAGGGGTAGGCCCTTCTCACCGAGCCGTGAGATGAAGCGGCTGAGAGCCGCGAGGCAGCCCATGACTCGCTGCACGCCCTTCAGATCCTTGATCGGCCCCATGCCTGTCACCGCGGTCACCTTCTCCGGGTTGCGCTCGATGCCACGTTTGGAGACGATGAAGCCATGGAGCATGCCCCACATGCTTCATGTCACACCTGGTGACACCAAGGTATCAATGCTAATGTGGTAGTTGATTGTGATGATCCAAGTGTTGAGCTTGTTTTGTAGACCTCCTCACCAAGGCTTTTCCAGAAAATGAGATGGCTAAAACAAAGAAATTGCATGAAAATGAAAACCTCGCTTTCTAAAGACCACATGTGAACAAGCAGCATCTACTTTATGTCGTACTACTTGGCGTTCTCACATGAGGAACTAAAATTGCATCATGAAGAGCTTACTGCTGGATCATAACAACTTGATGCAAGACCATGCTTTTTCACTCAAAAGGCTTTCTAATAAAGAAATCAAAACTGGGTGAGAGCTCATCATTTGGGTCAAATGATCAATCACATATTGCTGCTAACCCATGTGATGTAGGCAAGAAGCATGTATCCACCTCTTATGATGATTTACTTGCTATGCCATGTTCTTCTCAAATATAGATGCTTGTTCTTCTCCTCTATGTCTTGTGGGAC